>JAQIVE010001933.1:0-22091 GCA_034698285.1 Sminthurinus bimaculatus | reverse complement strand
GTTGACTAACTGTTTATCATTACTATTATGATAATGTCCGAGAATTGCAAAATCGGCATTGAAACGTCACCTCTCCTGCGATTTGGGCCCACTCTCCAATAGAAAACGTATACCGTCTTTTTAAATTGCGAGAAATCTTGCACGAATTTTGCAGAATTTTTTTCTCTGCCAGGAAAAGGGCAAAATAAAACGAGGAAGTTAAAGTAAAATACGCACGTACATATATGCGTATTTAAATCGATGCAAATGTTGCAAAAGGAGTTTCTGTTTGCGTATGTATGTATGTACGTAGTACGCAGAATGTGCAATTTTGCGTCATTTCGCAAGGCTGTTCATTTCCATCATTTTCATTGTTCATTTACACGTTTAGACCGTCTGCTTTCCATCGGGCTCGGGAATTAACCAGAGAGAAAGTGAATGAGAGAAAGCAGAGAACGGAGTGAGTGAGTGAGTGGCTGAGATTTCCTCATGTTCCTGCTTTCATGTTTTACCGGCAGCTATTACGACATTGCCACATTCGTTCGCCATTCCCAATTTACAGGGCTGTAAAGCAGAATACACAGACGGAAAAGAGAAACGGCGGAATCCATTGTGGGCCAAATGTGTGTGTGTGTGTGCACAATGCACAAGTCTGAATATCTAAGGACGGAGGGAAAGGAGTAAAAGAGAGAGAGAGAGAGAGAGAGAGTAAACAATTGTCGGTTCGGTTTATCTTGAGAAGGGAGGGACGGGACGGGAACGAAGGGAACGGCGGGCGTGATTTGTGAGCAAGACAAAAGGCAAAGTGCGGTGCTCGTGAAAAACTTGTTATCTCCTCTTTATGACAGCTATTAAATGCTCCTGCTGGAGAACCTCCAGAGTTGGCTTTCCTCTCCTTCTTTACTTTACTTTGGTTTGGTTGCGTTTGGTTTGGTTTGGTTTGGTTTGTGGGCTGACTGTGGAAGAGGCGACAGCGGACAAGTCACCAGGGATTCAAATCTTTTGTCAAGGTCTACAAGATGAAAAGAATTTTTTACAAGTCCCCGCGGACTTGACAAACAGATAATTCTCCCAGACCCACACACACATACATACACACACATAATTACACTTCTCCCACCGCTATCTCTGTGTACTTTCTCCCGCTTTCTCTGGTTCTGTCTGTCCTTTTACCCAAATGCGACTGAGAATGCGAATCAATGCAAGTGTGAGGACAAGCGAAAATGCAGATGATAAAATGGCCTATCTCCATTTCCTATCGTACGTACGTATCTTTTCCAAACTCTTCTCCAGAATCCATGGAGAAAAGGTGGATGGCACATGTGGTAAAGTTGCTGGTCATCAGCATGGAGAAAGAGGCAAAATTTATGCACTTGCACAAGGAGGGCCAAAGAATATCTCGGAATTTAGAGGCTTGACTCATTCACTCATTTTGCATATGGAATTTTTAAAATTTCATACGAATTCATTGTCATGAAATTCCAAAAACAGTATTTAGCAAGTATGGTTATAAATTCATAAATTTTGTTGGACGTTTTTGATTTTTAATCTAATTTGCCTAATGCAGTATGTATGTATGTATTGCACATGGTGCTGATTAATGAATTAATTTGATTTAATTGGATTTGACGTGGGTTTTAGATTCGCCTCCAAAATTTACCTACCGGTTCATCGAGCAGGCTCTTCAACCGTAAGTTTATTAACTTTATTATACGTACTAAAACCCTTACAAAAATAAACGCCTTTCCTTACAAAAATAAACGTCGGAATTCTACAGAATTGTCGGTCCGAATTTTTGACGGATTTTCGGCCAGAAAATTTAGATTAGTCTTACAAAAAATTTGGAGATTTTAGCCATTTTTATTCGACTGGCAAAAATTCGTGAAAATTTTGTGCTCAAAAACCAAGCAGTATTTTGGCTTTAATTTTTGTACGGGATATAAATAGCATTTGCATTTTTTCATTATTTTAATCCAACACTGAATTTTACCGAAAATTAACTGAAAATTCTAAAATTTTGACCAATAGTGGACCGGCAATTTCCCTCAAGTGCTCCGCCACTGGAAATCCAACCCCACACATGTAAGCACCATTGACCTCATGGAGAATTTAACAACGTAATTAAAAATTAAGTTTAAAGAAATTTTAGGATATTTTGAAATTTTTTGTTGCTATTTTCGCAGATCGTGGCTGTTGGACGGATTTCCACTCCCTGCCAACGACAGGTTAGCAACTTATACTAACACATGATAAAAATAGCAAAAAATTAATGACAACCACTAATTTTTTAATTATGAATGATAATTAACAGATTTTTGATGGGCCAGTACGCGAGCGTCTATGGCGATGTCATTAGTCACGTGAACATCACGTCCGTCCGGATTCAAGATGGAGGTAACACCGTTTCCTATTTTTTGTTTTCTTTTCCTTCCTTCCTTTGGTAAATTTGCCTGCATTAAATTTGCATTTGAATTTGAGTTTGATTTGAACTTTGACTCCATTTCCACATCAAGAATTCGACTTGCCTTTATTTATTTTTATTGACTCTCTGATTTCATCAAGTTTTCGCATATGTATTTCGACCGTCGGAATTTGATACTTTCTTTTGAATTTGTCCCCTTTTTCTTTCACTTCCATCTCGATTTGTCTCCACATCCATCTATCCATCTGGAATTTCGCGATTCCTTTGTTCTGGTTTTGGCTTCCAACTTTTCCCCCACGATTGAATTGAAATTGATGGATATTGACCCATTTTCCATTGTTATTGCATTGCATTGGCACTGCATGTTTTACATACTCGTACATGTACATTGCTTGGAATTTACATGAGGACAAGGACAAAGCCCGGGCAAACCAAAAGGGAAGGCAGAGTAAATTGAAATTCCAACTACACTGTACTATACAACAACAACAACAACTTGTCAGATTCCCAAAGAAAATCTCTTTTTTCACATTTTTCAAGCCAAGTATTCATACAAAAGGCAGCGAGAAAAAGAACACCAAAAACCAGAGTTCATTTCCCTTGTTTTTTACATGGACAAAGTTTTGCTGTTTTTCAAAGGAAAAAAGGGGTTGAATAAGTTGAGTAGGGACTCTCTGACCCGACATCAAATATTTAATATCAAATCATGGGAATTGTAGAGATCCTGGAATTCCCATCTCTATCTATTGTCTTTGCTTTCTTTTTCTCCATTATCTTTTTTATTGCATCTCAATTCTCAAATTCTCTGTCTCTCCCTCCCTTTCAGTCATCCAATCTCTAGAATTTTTCAATTTGATGAAACAAACGGAGATCTTTCCCTCTCCCGGGTTTTTCTATCCCTCCTCCCACCACAAAAAAATTACAAATCATAATATACTGAAAAAAATCCAAAATACGTATTAAAAAATGAAGCCAGAATCCAGAGAATCTTAAAAACTCGTTATCGGTCTTAACTACAAAAATTCAAACGGCATCAACTATTCTGTGCTCAATTATCTGGAGTTAATGCCATATTTTTTAGGGTTCTGTTGTTTCCTTGGAGAAAGCAGATTTTTAAAAAGCTGTATAAGAAAATAAAAAATTTAAACGATTATTTTCCGGTGTGGTTTTTAGGTCAGTACGAGTGCACGGCGTCGAACCGGGCGGGAAAAGAGTCTCACGCCGCGGCTCTCAACATTTACGGTGAGGAAAAGGGACATTTTTCTCAGAAAATTAAATTTTCAGAGCTTTTTCTAAGTACATCATGAATCATGATTGAATTTAGGAGCTCCATACGTGCGGAATGTGGGGGAGATAACGGCGGTGGCGGGGAAGAGACTGAAAATCAAGTGTCCCGTCGGCGGCTACCCGATTGACAGCCTCACCTTCGACAAGGGTAAACAACAATCCCCATTTTATTACAATAAATATTGTGTAAATACTTACATGTTTGTGCTGTATGTAGGTTGAGTCAAATGATGGTTAATTGGTGACTGGAACTCGGCTGGAATTCCAATGAGAAATCAGCAGGGTGCAATTGTAGACTGGAAAATCTTTTCCAGTTCCAGCGTCATAGTTTGAGCTTGGATTTACATATGTATGTAGGTGGTGCGGTGGCTAATGAGGAGTCAGGGTGTTGTGTGCCGAGTCGTTCAATTAATTGGTCATATAATTGATTGAACCGAACTGGAGTTGGAGTTATTCTAAGAAGGGCGTGTTTCTCTCTCGTTTCCTTCTTTGGCGCCAACTCTCCCTCCGCAATCTAAAATCAAAACCATCATAATTATAATTAATTGCTGGACTTGTAGCTCCAGGAATAAATGAATAAATAAATACGTGTTGAAACGCAAGGCAAAATTTATTCCTTTGTCGTCTTAGAATTACAGATTTAGAATTAGAATTAGAATTAGGCGTGCACTTTGTTCTCTCTCCTTAGCGTTTACATACATACGTTTACCTATGCAAATTTTGGGGAAGTGCCCATTTTCACTTGAACTGTATTGTGTTGTAGTTATTTAAGCCCCTGTTTTGATTTGGGGTTTTGTCTTGTATCTTGCAGACGGAGTAAAATTACCGGCGGGTCCCCGGGAGCAGGTCAAAGAGGGGAGTCTCTTCCTGGAGAATGTTGATCGGACGGACGAGGGCACCTACACTTGTCGAGCCACCAACAAGCAGGGTCAATCCTCCCAGACCTCCATTAAAGTCCGGGTCATTGGTAAGTCACCATTTTTTATTTGACCCTTTTTCCTCAACTATGGTCACGAACATTTTATGCAGATTCTATTGTATCAAAAATTGAAAATTATTTATGAAAATCTAAAAAAAATTAACCTGGGGTTAAAAAAGGAAAAGAAATTTCAGAAAAAGAGGGTGCAGGGAATTTATTTTTGATTTTTATCTATATGTGCATTAATGTATGTGTAAAGTGCCTCCAAAAATCACGCCGTTTTCCTTCCCACCCTGGGTGAAAGTGAAGGAGCGGGCGGGGGTGCAGTGTCTCATTTCTCTGGGCGATCCGCCCTTTCAACTGACCTGGATCAAGGATTCAATCCCGCTCACCCCCTCCCCCAACAATTTTAGTAGCGACACTCCAAACGGGGCTGGAACCCATGGGCGGGCGCAACTTGAGAGAAACAACAACAAAAACACCGAGTTGACGATCCACTTGCCCCCTCACCCCAGTAACAGTAACAGTGATAGTCGTAATGCACATAATAACCATGACAACCGACGGGGGAGGGGTGACCAAGGAAAAATCATAATCGGTCACTCCGAATTTAGTTCCTACCTGAACATCCCGTCGACGTCGGAGGAGCACATGGGCAACTACACGTGCATCGTCACGAGCGCCCTGTCCGGACAAACGGCGTCATACACCGCACAACTCAATGTCAACGGTAAACACAAAGACCAAGACAAACACAGACACCCATACGTACACACACACAAATGACCTTTTATTGACCTTTTTCACCTCGTTGACCTTTCCTAGATCATACACCAACAGCCGCCTCTCCCCACAATAATTTCATCCTTGCTTTGTGAATAACAGTGCAAATATTACAGTGAAATTGACTTTGACCACTATTCATTCATTCATAAATTAATTAAAAACGCTGGACACAGACGCACATACACAAAAATGCATTTTACAATATGGGTGACTATACTGTTGTCATCTTCTCGTCACAATATAACTTAATGTTCACATTTTGCCTACAAAAATTGTTAAAATACGTTAAACAAGACGTTAAACCCAAAAAACTGGTTCATTTGTAATCTCAGCTTCATTCTACTTAATACGGTTGTATGTGAAATAATTCCGGCATCGATTTTTCAAAAGAATGCCTTTTAGCATTCTCAACTATGATCCATCATCACAATTATTTTAAAAAGAGTACTAATTTTTTATTAAGAAATATTGTAGCTTTTTCAAATAGAAATAAGGGGGAGTAAAAAAAAGGTTGTGTAGATAATAATTGACGAATATTTGCAGCGGGGATAAAGATCTCCAAGTTTTCCTTTGAGGAGGGGTTGGTGGCCGATCGAGGGATGAGGACGCAGGTGATTTGTGCGGCGGTTGAAGGGGAGCCTACCAACATTACCTGGTTTCGGAATGGGCAGCCTCTGAAAGAGTCGTCAGATTCCTCGGCGGGACCGGGAGAGGAAGAAAAGAGAGGCAGGGGAGCTGTTGGTGGCGGGATTTCCATCACGCGGTTTGGTGCCTTCTCCTCCATTCTGAGCATTTTGAATGTAAGCGGGGCACACAGCGCGGACTACAAGTGCACCATGGCCAATGGATTGGAGGAAAGCTGGCACGAGACGACGCTCCTTGTTCGGGGTCAGTCAGTCACCAGTCACAACCTCACCCACAAAATACAACAGCAACATTGTACAGAACAAATCCAGCATTTCAAATATGTAAAAATACACAGAGAGCACAACACTGAGACCGAAAATGGGACAAAACAAAAACTACAAGCACTCATTTTCAAGGAACAAAAAAACAAGACAATTTTGGGCACAGTACAGCACAAATCAGAACAAACGGATTTATTATTGCATTTTTTAGAATTTCCGCATCGTCTTCTCTTGCATCTGTGCATGTTGCACTTTTCTTTGTATCTTCACTCACTTACTAATTGTCAGCCCATCACCAGCAAAAAAAAAACAAAAACAATTCTATGGCACAAAAAAAGTCACTGAGAATAAAAAATACATGCAGCCTATTACACCCACAAATTTTTGTCTAAATCAAGTGTTGTTGTATGTACTTTGATTTTTGTCACTTTCACACAGTTATCCGGGGAAATTTTCCCAAAATTTGTGGTTTCCGGTTTTTTGCATGCTCACAATGCATATTATGTACATCTAAGATATAAATACTCACTGCTAATTACCCCCATGCAATTTTTCACTGATTTGAAATTCCACCCACCTATTTGCACTGTATTTTGCCCAATCTCTTTATTGATACCAATATTGTTTTTGAAAGTTTCCCTTTTCTCTTGTTTTAGTGTGTGCGTGTGTGTCGTATATGTACGTAAAAGACTTTTAACAAGTGGTCGAGTCAATGAACTGTTTTAACTCAAAGCAAAAATTATAATTGAAATTAATTTCTTCTATTAAATTGTGATAAAAAAGCTGTTGTTCAATTCCTGTGTATTTATGCCTCTCACACGTCCCTTAACTTAACTTATGCACAACTTTGCCTTTTTCTTACGTCTTTCTTGTGTTTAGTCCATTTAAAATTGTATTGAATTTCATCGTCAGCATTGTTTAATTTGGTTCTATACGTTATACATACAAACTTTTCTACATTAATCTACACACATTTTTACATGGATCGAACCCTATTTATTAGTGAATAAAAAATGAAAGGGGGACTAATGAGAGTGACTGGGGATGGTGAAATTTCAGTGCCTCCAAAGTTCAGGGTGGAGCCCCAAGATCAGGAGCTGACGGTCGGAACTCAAATTGTGATCGACTGCCTAGCCGATGGAGTGCCCAAACCAAGAGTGTACGTTTTCGCCATATTATTTTTGTAGTTTTTTACAAATAAAAAAGAACAGGGACTGACTGATTCGTGAGTCATTTTTGATTTTGTTGTACATAAAATTCATATTTTATGTTTGAATTTCTTTTTCTTTTATTTATTTAGATATTGGAAGCAGCTCGTGGGTAAGAATCCCGTTGAACTTTTCCACCGTCTCAAATTATTAAATAATGAGCTGGAGAAGAAATGGAGAAGCAAAAGAAAGGGAGGGAGAGGTTATTGGCTTTTCCGTCCAATTTCCTCCAGTCTGCCTCCAGTAATTTGATATTAAATCCCGCTCCGTATTTCACTTCATTTTCTATTTTGTTGCTGTTGTTGTTGTGCCTGACAGGTCCTCTGGAGAAGAAGGATTTTCGAGACGTTGGCTATAGAACGCCGGGCGTTATCGGGGCGCAAAATGGATCTTTGATCATCACCACGGTGACGGAGGATCACGACGGCTACTACAAATGCATCGCCACCCAACCCCCGCCAAACCAGCAAACCAACCAGGCTGCCGAATTTTCCCCAGAAAATCACGTCGAAATCAGCAAACTCATTCATCTTATTGTTCATGGTAAAAATGAAAAAAAAACAGACCGGGGTCAACTAAAAACCCCGAAAAATTGGAGGTCATCAATAACTTTTATCCCTTTTTTGTGTTTTTTTCGACAGCTCCACCGAGGATCAAGGCACGACCCCCGAAGGAAATCCGAAGACGGGGCGAGACGGCCACCCTCAAGTGTGAGGCCACGGGTGACGAGCCAATTCTGTTTTCCTGGATTTCTAAAGGCGTCGACCTGTCCATGAGTATTGACTCCAATCCTCGATACTCGTTGACCTCGGACACTCCGAGTCCACCCGGAGTGTCCCAACTGACGATTCGCGAGGTCTCGCCGCAGGATCGGGGCGACTACGAGTGTGTCGCGGCCAACAGTTTTGGACAAGATCGAATCCGCATCACTCTTCTTGTTCAAGGTGATCTTTTGGTTTTTTCCGAATTTACCCGGGTTTTTTAAATTAAAGTAATTTCTGACGGCATGGTCATTGTTTTGTAAATTAACATTTTTAGAGCGCCCGGCAACTCCGGAGAATTTGCAGGTGGTGGAAAAGACCAGCCGGTCGGTGCTTCTGTCCTGGTCCATGCCCGCCAAGGTCAACGAGGCCGACTCTCCCGTCCTCAACTTTGTCCTGTCTTACCGGGAGCTCCAGGGTAATTTCCAACACTTTTTTTGTATTTTATTTGTACATTTATGTGTATGTACAAGAGCACTCGAGTTAATTGAAAATTCAATCAATTTGCCATTTTATATCCATTTAAAATCTAATGTTGCCCGGATCAGCCGCATTTTTAATAAAAGTAAATGGAACTGTATTTTAGTTGTTTTTAAATCTCAGGGCACTTAAAAATATCCCTTGAGGACAGTGTCATGATTTGATTGGGGTTTGAAAGAAAAAATAATAAAAGTACAGAATAGACAGACAAAAAGATAAAATGAAGCGCAAAATGAGTGTGAGAGTAAAAGGAAAGCCAAGGGGAAATGGATAAAATCCTGGAGCTTGCATCCAAATCTTTTTTCTATCCCATTGCATTGTATCTTCTTGTATCTCTATTTGGTGTCCTGCTGTGGGCCAAAAGTTTTCATTTACTTTCTCCAGCTTTCTCTTGTTATTCTCATGGTTGTTGTTGGTGTTTCTGATGCTGTTGAGACAGAGACAGAGACACACAAACAGATCCTTGGACGAGAGATGCATTGCATTGGGAAAGAAAAAACGGCCGGAAAAACCAGCAGCGGCACTCACATTCACTTTCACTCTCACAGCATTAGAGCAGTAGAGTAAAAAAGAGGAAGAGAAATGAACATTTACACTCTGCACACTTAATACGCACTCAGTCACTCAGTGCAAGAAAAAAGCCCCGAGAAAAATCGTAAAAGACAGCGGAAACGCGTTTCTCGTCCCCTCGTTATGTGTGCACACAAATATAAAGACAAAGACAAAGACAATAAGAAGAAGAAGGCTCAGCGAATTTGTTGTGTCTAAATGTTTTTCTCATTGCTTCGTCTTCTTCTTGTTCTGCTTCTCCCACTTTTAAAATGTGATTAGACGAGAAAGAGAGAGAGAGAGAGAGAAACTGCGGCAGAGTGTCTCTAATCTGTAATTTATTATTGTATTTGTTTCAATGTGTTTTATATCTATGTATGTTCGTAGGGAGCTGGCAGGAGAAAACCGCACAGGGAGATCTCAACTCAATGACTGTTCAAAATCTCGTAAGTCCATTATACATCCTATATGTGTATGTATCTCTATATTTTCTGCATCCTTTATAGTGCTTTTGTACTTAATCCTCTGGAGTAATTGTAATTTTCCATGGCGGACTGTCTTTTACTACTACTTCTTCCCTCAAAAAATACTTGGATATTTATTAGGATTTTTTTTCAACCCCTATAAATTCCATTAGAATAATAAAATAATAAACCGGGTCGATCAAAATAATTCTTTTGTCACAAAAAAAAACAATAATAAATGACCCCAAAGGAAAAACAAGAAAAATTGATTAAAATTGATTAAATGTTGTGTGAATTCGCTACTTAATTGCAGCATCCGGCCACAGGCTACGAATTCCGTCTGTTGGCTCGCAACTCGCAGGGAAACTCCGACGCCAGTCCCATTCTCAAGGTAAATTTTTGCGTGCAATTCAAATTCATTTGTGTTTGCTTATTCAATGAAAAGATCGGGACAAGAAAATAATTTTCGTGCAGTCCCAAGCCTACATAAATCTATGCTTTTATATGTATGTGTATGATGATGATAAAACGGTCATGAAAATTCCAGGGAATTGATTTCCCTGGCTTCTAAATCTGACGTCTAACTAACTATAATAGTCGACAATATGATGCATGCATAAGTTTTACTTATGTATAAAACAGCAGAAATGCTCATTATGGAGCTGGGACCTGAATTTTCCAGCCAGCTAAATATTCCCTGCATATGAATAATATTCATTGATAGCCTCGTTTGCGTGGAGAGCTGGAGACTGGAGACACGCTTCATCATCATGGCGCGTACCATGTACCAATGTACCATGTACCATGTAGCACATGCATGGATGGATTCATGCAGTGGCTGCATCATCTGCGGGGCTGTGGAAATGAATTGAGGGGCGGGTAAAGTGATCCATCATAGTTAGACACTGACAATCACTTCCTACTCTTCTGTCTCTTCTTTGTCTTCTTCTACTCTCCTTCTTGATTGTTTGTCTTTGGGACGGACGTCTGTATTAGGCAGAAATGGCAGGAGCTTATCATGCACTTTTTAGCTACCTTTTCAATAATCCTGGAGAATCCTGGAAAATCCCACATACACACACACTAAAAGCTCGCTCGTATATTAAAAAGAGAAACAGGCGCTGCTATAAATCCACATCGATCCATATTACTTGATACACTCATATTATTACATGCTCACATGCTTTGTATTTTGTAAATTATTATTACTTTTACCATAAAATAGTCTTTGGATGATGCACAAAGACAGGGAACAAACTTTCTTCAACAATTTTCCTTGTACTTTGTTGGCCACAACAATTTTGCATTTTTGCATAGCATTTTATGCACACGACCTTTACACTGTGTTGTCTTTGTATTCTATCAGATTCCATGAATATTATTAGGTTTATTAGCTACTGTGCAATAAAATATTGCACACTTTATTTAAGCACAGTAAGTACAAAGTTTAATGAAGAGCGTCCAACTTTCACTGGACCAGAATGAAAAGTTTAACAATCTAATTAAGGACGATGATCGTTATACAATACAATAAGATGCTTTGAGTCCCGCTCGTATTAATTAATGGTTAATTATATAGTTATGAGTATAATATGTAATTATAATAAAATATTATAAAATTATGACGATGACTCAAGTGTCCGTGTGGGGTGTGGGCGGAGGATTTGTATGAAAATCAAGTCAACTTTTTACCCGACAACTATAGATATAGAGGAAGAGCTCAAAGTTTCAGCCATATTCCAAATCCAAATTCAAAACCCAGATCCAATTAGCAAACAAAGTTAAATTTCCATTTTCCTCTTGTTCAAAGTCCAAATTTACGTGGGATAATGACATAATTAATAATAGTGAGAAAAATAATCCCCCAGCTACTATAGATTCGATGTACATATTGCAATACGCTCATTATCCATTATCTGGGTAACAGTTGAGGTTTATCTTACATATATTGAGTTGATTTGAGCTGGACAGTTGACATGTGGGGTTGAGGGGCGGGAGAAGCTTTTCCGTGTAAAAAGTAAAAGGACAATGTTAAATTATTATGAGCTGCACTGGCCACATAATGATATTTGTTCCTTGGCTATAATACATATATATACAGACAATGCACAAAACAATGAACAAGAAGCGGGACAAAAGTCTGGACGTGGACTTGGACCAGATCGTGACGTGACTTTGCTGTTTCACTGTAATTTAACAACTCAACTCAACTCAACTTGTCCCTTTCCACGTCCACTTTCACCTTTACTTTTACTTTTACTTTTGCTTTCACTTTCAACTCAAGTCCAACGCTCCATTATTTTTGGAGGAGAGTCGAGTGGGCGCAACTTTCTAAACTTTTCCACTTTTAATTCCACCCTGACTATATGTACCTGTAAATTGTATGTTCATGTACCGTAAGTTTTCAAATAGTGACCAGCAGGATTAATATAACGAGTTTTTTTGAAAATTGTCAATTTTAAATAGGCAACAGACAGAAAAGGGCGGCTATTTCTGGTTCCACAGTACAATAAACACGATGCGTGGAATTTTGTTGATGGATTTAATGCTGTGATGGAGAAAGCTGAGAAAGTTACTGTGCAACCGGGAGAAACCGCACTAAAATGAATACGCGTAGAATACTCTGGCTACTAATAGACAAACTTACGGTATTGTGAATTGGAAAGCAAAGTACGTTGAGGGAGTACGTTGGACTTTTAGTTTTTAGTGCGAGTCAGTTGACTTTGACTTGTCCACTAAAAACGAGAGAAAGTGAGAGTGAACGTAAAAGTAAAAAGTGGTGGAGACAGAGGGAGAAGAGGACGAGAAGGAAGAAGACAGTTATGATAATAATATTAAATGAAAGTGGCGGACGTGCCATCAAAATGGCAAAAGTGTGGAATTCATCAGCAGAATTATATTATGGAAATGCAAGTTTTAATATTGTGTCGGCTTTTTCGACTTTGGACTTTCTCCTCGCCCCTCTCTGCCTCTCTGCCATCCCTCCCTTCGCCTAATTAAATGCCTCAAACTTGCTCTCTCTCTCTCGTTGTTATTTCTTTCCCTCTGCCTCGTCCTCATCTATGTACGGCATTCTCATTCTCGTGCGTGGTCTCTTTTGGCACTGTCTCAACCCGCCAATAAAATGGGCCATTTTCCATTATCTCTGCCACTCTTTGTCCTCCTCTTTCTCGTCCTCTCCTTCGTCTTCGTCCTCGTTCGCCTTCCTCGTTGTCATCGTGCTGGTGCTTGTGGCTGAATTTTAAATAGAATATTATGGAAAATATATGAGAGTCTTGGTCTTATTAGCATTATGGAAATTAAAAAGTGGACACTAAAAAACCCACAAAACTTTGGCACATAATTAAATGAAACTTGTATAATATGATAAAGGCTGCGCTTTTTTCACGTCTTTTCTTATTCTCTTCTGCTCTGCTCTGCTTTTCTATTTTGCAGGTTGAGACAGAAAGTGAGCCGCCGAGCGGACCACCACTCGACATTTCCCTCGAAGCCGTGTCATCCACGAAAATCAAAGTTACTTGGTAATGATCATCAACTTTTTCCACTTAATACATATTCCATTCTCTATAATATAACATACAGAGACAACTTAATATATTATCTGATATATAATGTATGCAAAAATTTTTGTGGGGAATTTCAGGAAACCGCCGCGGCGGGAGGATCGAAACGGCGAGATTTTGGGCTACAACATTCGCTACAGGAGCAGTCGGTATGTACACTGTACACACACACAATACACACACATTACGAAACTCTCTCAACTTTGATTATAATTATAACAATTGTGGAGCAGAGGATGGAAATTGTAGTATAATTGCACTTTTTAATTGACAGTCCCCAAAGTTTCATTTTTCACACAAGGATTCACACTTTCCCATTTTCCTTTGGTTTACATACATAGAGTTTAGCCTATGAATATATACACAAGATTATAGATAGCTTGTCCAGTTCCAGCTCCAGTTCTAATTCCAGTTCCAGTATTCATTCTCCAGCTTTTGCCCCACGTTTTATCTGCTCCGCTGGCTTCAGCCTTGATTAAATGAGAAATGAGGGAGAGAGAGAAAGATAAAGAGAGAGCGAGTCAATTTTCAGTTGTTATTTGTGAGTGAGTGAGTGAGTGAGCGCCCGGGTTTAGTGTGAAAATGTGGGGAAAGGCAAAGGCAAAGCAAAAACAGAAGCAGGAGCAGAGGGAAAGGAGAGAAGTCGTCTGCTTTGATTTTGATTCTCTTCCCTGTTTGTTCAACATTCTACATACAGCCACACAATATGCGTATATGTATATTATTATTGTAGGCATGGAGAAAGTGGCTGAAGAAATATGGAGAAATATCCTACTTCATGTATTCTATGTATAGTTGTAATATTATAGAGCTGTGGAGATTAATCTGACGATGAGTGTGATTACTGTGATTAATTCCGTGGGCCTGCCATGCCAGAGCAGAGAATAGAGAACTGGAGCTGGAAACTGAATCTGGAGACTGGAGAGTGACTGACGATGAGTAGATGAGTATACTTTACATGTACATTGTATGTACATGTGAGATATGTTGTGGTGTGCGGTGTGGTCTGGTGCGAGGTCTGCCGCCACAAGCTCAGTCTCATTATTACTCCGGCTGGAGGGCAACTTTCCCCCACTCTCTCTCTCTCTCTCTCTCTCACTTTCACTGTCTCGTTTACTTTTAACGTATTTTACACAATGTGCAATCTGATTATATGATGCGTACTTTCTCTGTCTTCTGTATATGTGACATATTCTGATGTGACTCTCTTTTTCTATTCCCTTTCCGCCCGCAGAAATGACGGCGGACACTTTAATTGGTCGCGGATGGAGAGAACTGGAGAGTCATCCTTGTCCACTTCCTCATTATCGGATTTTGGAACAAGGACCGGGACCGGGACGATGACGATGACGATGACGACGCTGACCAAATCAATTTGGGGTCTGGAAAAATTCACCGAGTACGGAGTGTCCGTCCAGGCTTTCAACGAGAAAGGTGCTGGACCTTATTCAGCACCCGTCCACATTTCCACCCTTGAAGATGGTGAGGCTCAACTTTTTCTCTATTTATATATTATATATAATTTTAGATGTTCTTTCGGTGAAAGCAAAAGACTTTCTCTGACTTTTCCGAATGCGAATGCCTGGGGGAAGGAAATCAATAAGTTAATAATTGTTAAATCAACTGTTAATTACTTGTTTTCTTTCCCAAGTCTTACATACATACATACATACTAATACCGCTGCCACGGTCTCGATCACTCGGCTCGAAAATTCCGGCGGTTTTCCCATGCCGATACTCTTGCGTATCGTCTATACATATAGTTAATATTGGCTACCTTCTCATTCCACAGGATTTTGCTTTCACTTTCAATGTATAGTGGCAGCAACTTTGTAATCAAGTCTTCGCTTTCTCTGTCTCTCTCTCTCTGTCTCCGTATTTCTGTTTCTGTCTCTGTTCTGCGAATAAATGGAATGGCGCTCTGCGGCTCTGCCTGCTTGCGGTCCTTTTTCCTTTTCCCACTTCCACTTTGTTGTTCTTGTTCTACAAGTCAAAATCAAAGACAAAGAGAGAGAGAGAGAGAAACAGAGAATCAGAGAAACGGAGAAATGCTTTATATAAATATATAGAGAGAGAAAACGTCAGAGTTTAATTATTTGTCACTTTTGTATGTGTGTTCGCGCAACAAGTTCCGTCGGCGCCGCCGGACAAAATAAGTTGTTCCAGCTTGACGGCTCACAGTCTGCAACTTAATTGGGAGCCTCCCGCAATGAAATCCCTTCACGGAAACTTGGAAGCCTTTGCAATTGTGGCGGAAACTCCGCCAGAACTCAACGACGCCAACTCAAATTCCAATTCAAACTCCAACGACCTCCATCTCAGCACAAGTCTGTCCACCTATTTTATATATTTCTCCATTTCTCTTTCGCTGTTATTCATTTCTATTTTCTAGTCACTTCTCTAGTTGCTTTACCACATTCCATTTCTATTCAACTTGATCAATAGAATTTCATTATATTATTTCATTTCGTATTATTATTATTATTAGTTCTACTTGCTTATTTAATTTCTTTGAGACCGTAAAAGGACTCTCGGTCTCAAAATTCATTTCAATTCGAGTCAATTCTATTGATACGTAATACTACGTACGTATTTGATGATGAAATGTTGGAATTTCTCTACTTTTCCTTTTGCCTTTTTCAGCTCCCTTTGAAGTAAAAGTGTCGGCCTCGAGCACTTCGACAGTGATGCACAACTTTCGACCCTTTACAAACTACAGCGTCCAGGTGGCCGCCATGACCAGAGTCGGTCAGGGAGTTTTCAGCCAGCCCCTCATCTGCCAAACTAAGGAATCCGGTGGGGAAAATTAGTCAAAATTGTCCTTTTTTCATCATAATTAGTTTCCCTGATGAATAACAAAGTTTCTTTCTATTGTATTTTAGTTCCATCTGAGCCGGGCGGTATTAAAACGGTGGCTGCTTCCGGGGATTCGGTAATCGTCAGTTGGCTCCCGCCACGAGTGACCAACGGCAACATTGTCAAGTTCAACGTGTACCTCCGAATTTCGGGGCAGGGAAGGGAAATCCGGACGGTGAAACGAAGTCTGCCGGCACATTTGCTCCATTACGTCGTCAGTGACTTGAAGCGTCGGGAGTCTTACGAGGTCAGTAAAAGTTAAAAACACAATTAAATTGAGGAAAAAAACAAAATTCACTAAATTTTGTTGATTGTTTGAAATTTGCAGGCCTGGGTGACGGCGGAAACTTCGGTGGGCGAAGGTCAAAGTACAATTTCCGTCCCATTCATTGCCCCTCCGTCCAACGGTAAATTTTATTCTTCGGTTCTTTTGCTGGTAAAACTTTTCAGGGAATTTAATTTTTTCCCGATTTTTTATTTTAGTTCCAGCGGCGATAATAAATTTCGGGACGGTGATTCTCGCCCCGCTCAAGAGTCGAGTGACCTTAAAGTGTGAGCCGGTGGGATCCCTCCCGGTGACTGTCCAGTGGTTCAAGGGCGGCATGAAAATCAGCGACTCGAGCCGATTGTCCATGTCCATCCTGGGGGTGAACAAGACGCTGGTGATCGACCCCGTGGAAAAGGTTGACGCGGGGAACATTTCCTGTGTGGCGAAAAATTCCCTGGGCTCCGACTCCATTTCTTATGTTCTCAAAGTCCAGGTGGCGCCCACGGCCCCGCTGCTACATGTCACGGGTTATGGGAGCGACTGGGTCAAACTGCAGTGGAAGCAGGGCAGTGACGGTGGAGCCGCTGTTCTGGGTTTTACCCTGATTTACCGACGGCAGGAGGGGGGCGAGTGGGACGAAATCAACTTGAGCCGCAAGTTGGTCAACTACCAAGTGATGAATCTGTCTTGTGGAACCGCCTACGAATTCTTTCTCACTGGTACACGTTGTACATTACACATGTACATTCAATTCATTATTCATTAATTGATTCAAAATTAGTTTTAAAAGGAATAATTAAATTACATAAAATTGTATTATTTTAAATTGTAGCCTTTAACAAAATTGGAAGCGGAGAGCCGAGCGTTAAAGTTCTGGTGAGGACGAAGGGGAGTCGACCAATAATTCCGCCGCTCAAGGATCTTCTCCAGTCTGATGCCACGTCCATCCAATTAAACTTCTCCGACTGGACAATCAGCAACGAGAATAATTCGTGGGCGACGTCCAGTTCCACCTCCACATCGACTCAGGACTGTCCAGTCCAGAGATACACCGTCGAGTATAAAGCCCGAGGATTCAACTGGATTCTCAGTGAGTCTCTTGTTTTCATTTGGTTTTTTTACTAGAGCTTTACAATTTACAAGAGAAAAAATATAAAAATTTTGCCGGTGATAAATTTCCAGTAAAAGGGGACATAAGTAAGGAGCTAGTTGAGATAAACAATCTGCTACCCGAGACTGAATACAAAATAAGGGTCCAAGCTGAAAACGAAGCAGGCGCTTCTTCTGCTGAATTTACCGTCTCAACTTCGCTACACAAAGGAGGTTCAGTGTCATTTATGTTTTTTAAATTTAATCTTATAGTATTACATTACGGACCCTGAAGTGAACTTTGGATAAATATCTGTCATTTATTCCAGGACTTTTGTCATCGAGCAACTTGAGCCACGGCCATGAGAAGGTCCCATTTTATCAAGATTTTCATATCATTTTACCCATTGTCGTTTCTCTTGCATCCATTGTGGTTGCCGTCGCTGGCGTTCTGCTCTGCTGGAACAAAAGTAGAAAAAAACACGATTTAAAATAAGTAGCATAATTATTATTGTGGCTTTTATTTTTATTTGCAAAAGCTGCTAACTATGATTTTTACTTGTTTATATTAAATAAGAAAATAATTACCGAGCAAGCGGGATGTTGGCCTCGAGAGGTCACCCACTCCGAGAAACGGATAAAGATTACACTGTGATACGAGCCAAATACATTTCTGACTGTGATGACCGAATTCCAGGTCCGCTCATCTCAAATATCATTAAAAAGTTACTATGAAACAAGAAGAATGTTTCGGACCTAACATATAATTATTTCTTGTCATCTGGTTGACAGATGATAATATTTACACAGATATCAATCCCTACGCCACTTTTCAACTTGGACCCCATCAACAAAAGGGCAACTTGGAGCGGGGAACAGCAACTTTGTTGTATGGGTCTGGGCCTGGTTCTACAAGACTCAGTAAGGGAGATACAACAACTCCGATCCGGATCCCCACTGTGAGACACTCCATTATTAACTTGAACTATAATATATAATACACTTTACACTGTACAATCTTTGTATTGTGTCAACTTTTCTTCTTTTTTCTTTAGCCTCTTGAATCTTGACTGTAAATCCAAAAAATTTAATAAAGTTGTTTTATTATTTCAGATCCATCGTGGAGGAGTTGTGCCCTCAGCTGGAGGTACAAAAAGAAGGAGCAGCAGCAGTAAGCCTCAGACTCAGATATTGGAGACTGGGAAAAAAGCGGGCGGTGAGAGTGATGAGTATGACAGCTTGGGCTCGGACTCGGATGAACATCCCTCATATCCAATCATCATGGACCATCATCATAATGGTGCTGTCATGAACTTGTCTGCAGTCGACGGTCTTGGACGAGTCTCCATGACCAGTCGGATAAATCCAGCTCAGTTCATGGGGGATGAGACGTTGGTTGTGAGCGACCGGGATAGAGGCCGGAAATCCTTGTCCAGATCTGTACGACCAAAGTAAGTCTAGTCTAGATGGAAGGAGAAAAAAAGAAAAAATATTAGTTGCATTTTAAGCTCTGACATCTTTTGTATACATATAAAATTAACTGCACTATTTATTTATTTTAATGCTTTACTGTCTTTTTTTGTATTTCATATAAAGAGAAGCCAACTACCTTGATGAGACGAGTTTCATGACGTACATTGCCAATGCCCATGGTGAAAGGCCCAACAGTGACTGGATAATGGGACCCGCTCAAGTTGTTAATGCAGCTGACTTCAATCATCGTCATCATCATCACGGCCACATGGTATCCGAATTTGAGCTTAATCCCAATCCCTTGACTTGTGATATGAACATGACGGAGGTGGTCCGTCCAAATCAAATTCCAAATCCAAATGTCAACCCGAATCTTCTTGCTTCTAGTCGACGGAAATCTGATCAAATGATGATGATGCCAGTCGGAGTTGGCGTTGGTGCTGGACTAGAGAGGGTAATGTCCAAAAAATCCATCTCTTCAAAGGCCCAACCAGCTGCTGCAGCCCCTGATGTACAACAACAACTTGGAGAACAACAACAATTTGCACTTCATCCCCGACATCAAGATTACACTATTGCTGTATAAAAAAGGTCCGTCACCTTTTCCTAATACTTATCTATGAATGGGCCCTAAAGTTTGTTTTATATCATTATTATTACTACAGGAAAGGGAACTTCAAAGTTTTTATATATTATACAATAATCTAATCGTAAGTACGAAGTAATTCTAACCTGTCTACATAAGTAATAAAATCAATATTGTATACATTCATAATGAAATTAATACTATCGCTGTTGCTGAAAAAAAGTTAATAAAGAGTGATGCATAAAAAATTAAAATAATAAAGTTATATTATACACTAAAATATGTATGGGTAATAGGTAAAGGATCGAATTCCATTCGAATCATTTAACTCTTTTTATTTTTCATTGGCCGTGCTATAAAAATCTTGTTTTAATTTCGCACTTTACAAATCATCTTGGTATCAATTTAATTGATATTATGAGTTTTTAATTGGTCTTACAAATCTTATTTCGCTTATCTTTGACATACAGTTTACATATTGACAATGCGATGAGTACTCTTGTAAAAGCATCTTTTTACGCTTACTTACATAATAAGAGGAGATAGTTGGAGAAAAATACTTTATACTTATCGTTTCAATATTAATAGTTTGTATTTTGTATATTATACTAAGTATATCATACATACATGCACTGCACTTACATGAAGTTATAAATTCTTTATCACCTGATGAATCATAAATCCTCATATAGTACAATCAAAAAATAAAATTTCACATTTTTTTTTCGTACATAAATCCCGTATCACCTCAATACTTTATACTAATATGATAATTATAATAATATATCTACACCTATAATATTTTAAAATTATTATACTATGTAGTAAGAATAATAATAATCTATCATACAAGAATAATAAATTCACTCTCTTACTTTTCCTCTACCGTAACGGATAAGATCGTCGAAGGAGCAACCGCATATTTATATGACGTGTAATCATAATTACTTTTATAATTTATAATGTAGGTATCATAAAAATTGTGTAATAATGGTCACAGTCATAGTCATATCATATCATACTCATACAGCATCATCACGATCAGATTTAGCTATGAGGATGAGGATATAGAAACTTACATAGTAAAAATTTAGTTACTAGCATGTTTTATGAATATATTACTTATTGTAATTTACGCGACATAACAACAACAATACAATACTGAAGTTTATTGTTAATCCCGTCTTGTGATTCGGCGACGACTTCGCTGAGTGCTACTGCCTGCTGCCGTCGACGAAGAGGATGCTGAAGGGTCATCCACTAAATTCTGTTCCGATCCCTTTCCTAGTAATTCTCGGACAAACTTGAAGCGCGATAGGTAACAGTACCAGACAATGTACCAAACTATTATTTGAAAAAAAAGAAATACAAAATACACACATCAATCAAAATGGTTATGTTTTTAACTTATCACTAGCCTCTTATCTCATATTATGGGTTAGAAGACAACTTTTATTTTTTAGCTACTTCAACGTCGAAACTAATAATATGGATTACTTTTTATTTTTTAAAGTCTCAAAACACTGACGTTTGTAAGAATCTTAACGTTGAATATGATACGATCTTAAACCAAACTCAAATAAGCTCAAACTATTGTCAACTGAGCGGTTTACAATAGCTTTTTCTTTAAACAACTTCACAGCGATTGTGTGAATTGAAAAAAGAGGAGTAAGTATTATTATATATTATACAGGTAGCAATGGAATGACAAGGAAACCGGCAAGGGTTACAACTACTTGAGTTGCCTAAAACTATAACGTGTGTCTCTATCTACATAAAGAATAATAGTGAGCATGTAAGTAAATATAAAATAAAAGTTGTCCGCCCCCTGTAGAACCAGTTCTATTTTGCTCCTTTTACATTGAAAGTTTTAAGATAGCATAATATGTTTCAACTTGAAACGCATTATGCATGTCAAACGCGGTTGTCTCTTGCATTGTATTGTATTGTACGACTACATTATGTGTTATGTATGATTATGAATTGAAATAATAAATAATATCAACTTCATATTTGATTTTGTTTAAGTAAAACTGACTTACGCAGAGCGACGAAGAGCAACATAAAGACTAATGCGACGATTAAAGATGAAATTTGGATAAGAATATTGGATGAGTCCATCTTGATAACTGTGCTGAAGGAAAGAAAAAATGACAATTAAAATATGAAATAGCTTATCCTCATCCCATTAACGTCACAAAAATAACAAGAAAAGTATAATACGTACATATATTGTGTGTTGTACTTATTACATGTTACACTTTTCCGTGCATGTAAAAACCGTCCATTTTCCGAAAATTTTTGATTTCGAGCCCCAAAAACTTGGGTCAGGATAAAAGACAACAACAAGAAGAGACTACTACTTTAGTTGGGCACACTATACACAAGTTTGCCTAACACTCTAAGATACTCTTCATCTTCATGTTTTTTAAATTGGAGACCGTCGGCCGGTCAATTTTACCAAACTGAGTAAAAAAGAACCGTTGCCCAAGG
>JAQIVE010001932.1:0-22098 GCA_034698285.1 Sminthurinus bimaculatus | reverse complement strand
CTTTTAACAGTCATCATGTGAGATTATGTGAGTGAAGAAGAAGGTGAAAGGACAGAATGGGAAACATTGCCAAGGAAAAGGAGGAATATTGAATAAGTATGTAGCTGTGAAGAATAAAGGGGAAATGATAGACATGTGATTCTCCTTTTGAAGTTTAGTGGTACCTTATATCGCACCAATTTCAAAGCTCTAATAATATTTGTCCGAAAATTTTTCGGAGTTCGGAGGAGCTCAGCAAAACAAAGTTGACATTTCCTGCTTTGATTTTTTTCTATTGCGTGATTTTGTCTCTTTTTTGTTCCAGTTGGGAATTATTTTCCATTATTTTATTGTTCCTGTGTCTCTAAGTAATTAAAGTGCTGTTCTTGTTGCAGAAACGCAAAGCTTTTTTTGTGTCCACAATCCACAACGACAAAGTTATTATGTGAGCTATCAAACGATTGATTTTACTTGAGGAATTTGATTTCAGATTTGGAATTTTGAACACCCAAGGCCAAGATTTACGTATATTTTTGAAAAAATTGTGTAAAATGTGTAGTTTAAAGAAAGGTATTTTTTCATAGTTTGTGCACACATAAAACCACCGACGCAAATATCAAAATTTAGTGTAAGCAATAAATATCATTATCGTGCCTCAATAACAATAACAAGCAAAAAATTGTTTCATAGTGCGATTCATCGATTTAAAAAAAATCAAAAAGTCAAGCTGTAAAAAGA
Source organism: Sminthurinus bimaculatus (assembly GCA_034698285.1). Lineage (NCBI taxonomy): Eukaryota > Metazoa > Arthropoda > Collembola > Symphypleona > Katiannidae > Sminthurinus > Sminthurinus bimaculatus. The sequence continues at coordinate 21,381 of JAQIVE010001932.1, read as the reverse complement.
ACGCAATATAATAGTGATTTCGAAGCATTATTGGAAAAACCTAAATTTTGTAAGTCAATACACGTAAATTCTTTTTATTTTCCTTAGTTGACAATTTAAAGACAATAGGAAACTACATAGTAGAGGAAGATGCATAACCTCGAAAATCCAATGTTATTGGGTTTAGTTTCGGAAGTACATAATTTATGTTAAATTTATTAAACACGTTAGCTCAGTAAATGTCGTAATTCGGCCGTGTAATCGTGGTTTAAAAGGTTTGAAACTTGACAAGAATAATAATGTAAAATTGTTGAAAGTAGCATCGTGTGAAATTCCGTCAGAAGGTTACCTAAACTTTCGTCGTATTTTGGGCATTCTCAATTTTGTCATGTATAACATAAACATAACGTATAATATGTATAGAATTAGGGGAATTAAAAGCAAATTTAACATGTATAAAGAGTCAAATTTATGTGCACAAACATTATTATTAGCATGTCTTGGGAACACTTTGGTGGTCTGGTTGATTTTGGCAGGATCTTTCGTCGTCGACGTCTTCCTCTTCCTCCTCCTTTTTTCATTCTGGCTCTCCCCCTTTTCTTTTTAGAATTCAGAGGAATCATGAATGGCCACGTTTTTTCTGTCCTCTTCTCAGTTTTTTTACTATTATTTACATAAATACGCAATTTCAATTCCATCATGCCTGTCCTCGTATGCAGATTACCTTCGAATGGAAATGACATTTGTATGTGTATAGATAGACGAGACACACGTACTTTCATACATGTGCTTTGGATGAACAATACTATGTATGCGTCTATACTATCAATTATGCACGAGCACATTATGCAAAGTGCAATTGCACTTATACCTATATGCGTATAATATTGCCTATTTTTATAGACGGTATTAGCAATCATCATCATACCAGTTACCAGTTAAGCCATGTATGTTATTTATGACGTTACTGTTTAGGCTTAGATGCGCAGGGGAAAAACTAAATAAATGATGATGAATAATAACAATAAAGCGAATGATAATGAAAATTCCTATTTATGAATGAGCCATTCACAATGTTCTCTTATGAAGAATTTTAAATGTTGTTTCTCTCTTTCGCATTCGCGTTACGTTTATTTTGAGCAGAATTACTATCATTTATTTACATATGCCAAACAGTTTTATTATTGTTTTGTGACATATAGATTGAACATTTTTTATCATGATAGTGTTGATTTGTGGTTTATCATTATGTGCATCTTAGTATGCATCATTATGTATAATTTTATGCGGTTATTTATCCTATAATATGTATCTGACTTCTGTTTGAGTTATTTGTAGTTTGTAAAACTTTAGTTTTTTAATGCAAAGTAAATATTAGTCAAGATGTGTGGTACTTTTGTGTGTTTGCTAAAACAATTTTCCCGTTTTGTTTAATTTGGTATTATCAAAAGTTATCGACCTGCTGCAAAAACGGTTTGCGTGATTCTTACCTCTGCCATGCATCGAAATACAATTTTCATTGACTAAAACGGACAATATTCCTGAGATTTTCTGGGTAAATAAGCTTAAAAATGGATTTAATATTGATGGCTCGAGTATGTAAATCAGTTCTTATGTCGGCGGAGTCAAGTACCATAAATTTTGAGCTAAATGCGTTCAAGAACTTAAAATGTCAGTCGGTCTGGCAGTCTCCATCAGTCATCATTCATATACATACATAGATGTGTATTGAGTATCTGGACGCAGTTTAAAAAAGCTTAAAACTCAAGTGAATGAAAAACAGTCCCTATTTACATTTTACACTTGACTCTTAAAAATTACGGTTTGTTAGTTTTTAGTAAAGGCATAACTTTTTCTTTAAAATCTACAAATTACATGTGTACGTATAATATATACATAGTTGGTAGTAGTCCAGACACTCCACTCTATGTATAAGTTTTATGCGTCGTCGTAAAAATTGAACTGTGAACTAATATCGGAATCCAAGCTCAATTTTAGCTTTGGCTCTTACGAATTTTCGACCTACTGGCCATTTCAATTGATACCTCAGGAAATCATAAAAAAGGCTTAAAATAATATTCCCAAGTATTCTAAAATGTATACACAAACAAGTATTTTAGTAAATATTAATTATTGATGCCTAGTGAAAAAAGGCGACTTGTTTCTCAACATGAACAAAAATATTGGTATGTCTGGTATTGGACTTGAGGTATTTTGTAATATTATTGAAATACGTTGTAACTTCATGAAATATGAACTAAAGCAAGGTTCTTATCAAATAATCCTGTAATGTACCATAATAGTACATGGCATGGTATAGCTCTATAGAACTTAAAAAACTATACTTTGATGGTCAAATTTTGTTCTTGATATCCAACTTAGGACTGCATGACTATTTTAGGGTATGCATCAACATGCATTTTCCCGTAAATAAATTCTTAATATAATATTATGTATGCAACGTACAAAGTAACTATGAATCTGTGAGTTCGTGCTTACAAATTTATGACTTTGAAACTGACTTTGTAAATGCTAATCGTGTTTATGTATATGTATAACAAATACATACGGTGCAGTGGTTGGTTAGAGAGGGGGAACATTTCTTGAATCTCTCTCTCTATAGCTAAAAAAAGAGGAAAGAGGGTCATACTCGTAAAACATACATTGAATTGAATGGATAATCATAATATTTAGTAGAGTACTTGCATTTATATATTATAAATATACATATTTTAGAAAAAAAAAGCAGCCTCTCCATCAACAAACATATTACATATTTGTTAGTTCGTAGTCTGCCTCGTTTTCTTTCATATCAATATCCATATGCATAAAATAAACACTTGTGCTTGTGGACGTTCCCTGAAATGTTAATAAACGTCGTCATAATCATGGTGATCGTAGATATCTATAGAATATACAGCTTTATACGGTATAAAATGGTTATTTGGGCACATGTACAGCAAAATGTAATATGTAATATGCTTGACCGAAGAGGAATTTTAGATCATCATGGTATGGTATGGGATTGACCGACTGTGACTCAAGTGATATGTTGATGATGATGGTTTATGGCGATCGTGGTGGTCGTTCAAATATGTATATATACACATAGAATGTATAGCTTGTTTAACGACTGGATGAACTGTATACAGTCTACACATTGTCGTCAAACTTATTCAGGGGGATTTGAACATGAATTCAGGCTATAGATGGAAAACAGAGTATTAACATTGCATTTGAGTGTATTCACAAACAACATGCATGCTAGTACAGATACATATATGTACAGAATACAAACAGTTTCGGTATTTTAACTCAGGTCTTGAAAGTACAAGTGGAAGTGTGCGACCATAAAATAAAATACTCTAGCGAAATTCAATGATATTTTATTACCAAGTACATAATATACATTTAGTGAGTGCAATTGTAATATAAAATACAAGCTAATAGGGACAAAAACAAAAACTACATTGGAAAACGGAGGAATAAACTGTGTATATGCAGTGGTAAATATATAATTCATTTTCTTTTGTTGTTATTTCTGCATACTCGAATATTCAAAATGAGCTGACTCACTAAAAAAATTGCCAAGTATGTACATAATGAATAGCGTAGAGTATTGATGTATGGCATGCTGAATGGTATTAAAATAATAATAATAATACTGTGCAGTATTATAGTACAGCAATTACTGTGGTGTATTCATAGTCTAAAAACGATGTGTACATGGAGTTTCTTCCCATTGCCATCGTCAAAGTGGCTGTACAGGTCTGTTGAAAAATTTATGCAAAAAGCTTACAGAACCTCAGCTATCAATGTACGGTGTTCACTGTGGCTGTATATATTCTATCCTATACATCACTAGATATTGTACAGTCACTAAAAATAGACGGGTGACGAGGAGGGAAAACATTCCTACCATCATATGATATTATGTATGTACTACTTATGCGGGCTCTTCTGATTTTTGCCCGTGAAGCAAAAGCAAAAGAAAACAACAGTTGTACACAGACACACTTAAACTTTTAGTTAGATCCTTTAGATGTACAAGCAAGAGTGGAAATGTATGTGTATATCTGTGCCTGCTGCATGCTGCATACATACATATTATATACATATTTTGTAATGAAGATATGGATATTGAAAAAGATCTCTCATCGTGAGTGTGCTAAAGATCTCTCTTCCATACCGTCTTTTCTCATTCTGCCCATTTTCAACGTGCATGTTGTCGCAATCTTATCATCATCATCATCATCTTGTTCGTTTGCGAGTCTTCATCCAATACACTTACTCGTCACCATCGTCAGTGCGAAATGCAAATTCCACGAGGGTGAAATGGAAATTTAGTTAAGTGATATTATGATGAAGTATTTCAAACTATCATTGCCATCCCTGCACCGTAGGATATTATTTCAACTAGACTGCTGGAAGGTAATCTCAATAAAAAATGTCTATCATCAACATTGGTTATTGTAATAATAACTTTGTAAATAGTAATATAGAGATACATAATTACATCTCGTCGTCTTATAATTTCTTCCAGTTTTTAATTCAACGTCTTAATCTCATTTATAATCCTAAGCTGAAATATAGGTTTCCATTAGATATTTGAGAACATTATAAGCATTTGGTAGTCACCACCAGAAACAGAACACCAAGAAGTACACGCATGTTAAAATTATTTTTTAGCGAATCGACCATTTGTAGCCGAGATAATTATATTATTGTGAGTGGAACATTGCGAGGAGTCTTTTGTTCGCTAATAGTGTGTGTTTGCTGTGGGCAATTGTACTCGTCACAGATCCTCTTTTTCTTCTGGTTGTGCTAACTATTATGTGTAAAAGTATTAGTAAATGCAACAAAGTAGTGAAGCACAGAAAACAGAAAACTATTTTACTGCAGGAGTGAAGAGTTCGTTAAGACTACGCATGTTTTATGCACGCACATACATGTCTTCTATCTTCTGCTATAGTAGTCTTTTTATGTGCGGTTTTTATGTACCACCAAATTAGAAAGAGAGAGAGAGAGAGCAGAGATGGAAAACTTCTGGTCATGCATAGTCTTGAAAATTATTTCGGGAAGTCCTGAGATATACTCTGGCCCTTTTTAATTAAGTAGAATCAAACATCTGAATAATCCAGATGTTTAATGTTGTTTTTAGTGGTTATACTGAAAGTATATTAATATGTAACAGTTTTCAATGTGTGATACGTTTTTACTGATCTGAGTTTTGTAGGGTTATTTGTTCAAAAATATAAAGTGTGAAATTCGCCTATTCAACTGTTCTAAAATTCTATTAGGTTTTTATCCCGCTATATTCTTCTTCATTTTCTTCTAGTCTGCATCTTATTAGAATAAAATAAATAAATCTGCCATTATTAACAGCACTTCCCATATTCCGAACACGTGGGTATCGGTTGAACTTTAAGTTCTGAAATAAATACGTTTTCCTTTTCACTTATACTGATACTGTTTTGAAAATTTTCAAAAATTTTGACTAGGTCAAAAGTTACGCTAAACATTTTGGATTTCATTCCACCGGCTTTTTACTTTTTTTGTATTTTCAACGTTATTTTCATCTTCGTCTGCGATTATTGACGGATTTCACAAGGTTTCAAAGTTGGCAAATTTAAGTCGATTCCTCAACTGATTTCGCTTCGATAAAAAGGCAGGATGGAAAAACCTTTAACCTTTAGCTAACGAATGGTAACGAAAATTTTCAAAATTTTAGGAAATTCTAACCCCGGCCTTTCCCCTAAAAGAGAGCATAACATTTTGCACGCGAACTTTTTTTTTCAAAACTGTAACATAATTTGCTGGTAAAAATTATTTAGAACATTGTATATGTGTTCTTCTACACATCACTTCCAATTTCGACTTGAGGCTTCTGTTACATTATACATATATTTTTTGTAGCTCATGAAAGACAAAATAAGATATAAGTAAGACGTTGGATTAGGTGAAAAAATAACTAACATTCATGAATCACGCAAAGAGGAATGGAATCTTGGCGTGATTTTTTCTTTCTTTTTCGTTTTCTTTTACTCTATACCTTTTCCCCTGGCTCTTGTCTGCTTGCTCTTTTGTTTGCTTGCAAAGAATAATATAATGCAAGGAAACTTGTGTATTAAACTTGTTTTATTATACAAGAGAATATAGAAAGACAAACACGACAGCCAGATCTGCAGTGGTTGAACGTTATTTAGCTCATTTACATTTTTCATTGCCTGTAAGATTACTTGCTTTTTTAAACATGTATATCAATACTCTAAAAGATCTTGCCTGTTTGAATTAGTTGGATCGTTTTAAAGTTCTGCTGTTTTAGCATTGCGAATTTCTACAGGCATATAAATCCTTTGTGTAATCATTTTGTTCAGTTAGTTAGTGTGTCAATTTTTTACCACTCCACCCATTTATTTTTTTATTGTCGTTATGCATAGATACTCGTAATAGATACGCGCGGTTTGTATTGTGTACACACTTTAAAAGATTCACTGGATGTTTCCTGGAACATAAAAGGGAACAAAATCTAGTTTTTTTACATTTTTTTATGAATGAAATAAGCATTGTCTTTTAAAGAATAAAGCATTTTTTGCACAAGTAGCTTACAGTATGATCCTATGATCAGAACGGAAATTGAAAACATGAAAATGGAATAGTATTAATAGAGGAAATGTTATTAAAATTGTTGAACATATACATACGTTGTTGAATTTTTTGAGATTGATTTTTTCTTGCTTTCATTTTTCTATAAATTTTAGGCATGTCAAGGGGAAGAAGCCAAAAAGAGAGTGGAGACGAAAAGTGAGTGAAAACGTACCAGAAAATGACAGAGATTTGAAATAATCCCCTTTTCAAGTTTCTATACAAAGAGGGAAAGTAAGGAAAGAAGAACGAACAAGAAAAGAAACGCAAAGAAAAAAGAAGAAAACTATATCAAGAAAAATGACACGTCTAGAGCAGAAGTCCTATTTGTCCTCCCTGTTTGTGTAATAATAAAGTCATGCTCTCCCTTTGCAAGTCTGTTCCTACGACTAATATTACAACTGCCACTTCGACTACTGAAAGGGGAAGAAGTAAAAGAGGAACAATTTTTTGGGGGAAAAGATCTCCATTATTGCTACTATCGAGGACGTGATAAAATATCCATTGGAAAAAATAACACATATTATATATAGAAGGTACGAGGGAAACGGAAAATCCAATGTGAAATACATATTTTATTCTATATACACACAGTGAAACGAACAGTGTTTGGTTCTACAAACAATATATACATAATATTGTAATATAGTGTTTATACATGTTATGTGTCAACCAGCTAAAAGAAGAAGAAGAAAGTGCAGGAGTATAAACTCATATTCGTTATTATTTTCATCATTGCCACCACATTGTGCGCGTTTCTTCATGTATATGTGCATTGAACTTCAGTGAAGGTGTTTTTCTCCAATATCAGATTTGTAGCTCATGGTTCTCGTGTGATCACTGTGAACATCAAACACAGACACATTTCAAGTTAAGAGCAAAGCGCACAGTTGTATGTAGTTACATCAAAAAGAAAATCGGAAGCAAGTTTTTTCCTTGTTCTCCTTCTTTCACCTTGTCTCTGCAACGTTGGCTTGATAACACTTTCAATTGTGAAAATATCTATAATAATTCATTCCATCCATTCTCATCATATCGTCGTGTGGTCTTCGATTTTTTAAAGTGTACGTGTACGTGAGTTTTATATATATGTATCTTTGCTGCACCATTTTTGTCGTGTTAGTACGGAAGAAATGTATGGATTCAAGCATTAATGATGTATAAAGAAGTTCACTAGCACTATTAGTGACTATAAGGATAAATGCAGTGTCGTATGTGAAGACAAAACGAAAAGAAACATAGTTTCAACTGTGAACCTACACACAGACGAAAATGGTTATGATATAGATAACGATAATATTTGGCAGGTTTGCTTCATGTTGATGACTTTATGTCAATAAAAATAAATTTAATATGTTTACAAGTATAAATTGTATGTTTGTGATACTGAGAATTTTTTGAAGAATAATAATATGATACTTACAGTGCTCTAGTGGTAGTATCAATTTCAATGTTGGCTTAACATAGCGTTTACTTTTATACAACTGTTCATGTTAAGAACATGATAAGTAATACAGAAGAAAATAATATAGTGTATAGTGGAGTGAAATAAAAACAAACAAACAAAGAAATTCAACATGAAGGTTAAAGTATTATGTATTCAACTGTGCTTAAATTTTAATCTGCACTATTGGAACACAAGTGGCAACAACTAGTGGATTATAAAAGGGAAACCTTCATTGTTATTATTTTTTTAAGTGGCAAAATATTCAATAAAAAAGAAGCGTTTCAAAATGACGATGGCATCAAATTCGTCCACGTGGTCCATGTCGTTGAATAATACGATGAACACGACGAGTTCAACTGTAGGGCGATGTGGCCCACTTGAAGTGTTACTCAAAGGTTAGTTAATAAATAATAAATTAATTATTTCAAATGATTCGTTTTTATCTACATCAAAAACTTTTTTTTTTGATTTACAAAGGAATTACATAAACATAATAAAGATAATCCCTCTCACTTGTGAGTAGTGGATACTTGAGTATAAAACTTTGTTGAGGTCCTTGAGGGAAAATTGTTCGGATGTGTAACACTTTTACCTAGAGCGAGATATGTATGTTTTAAATCAACATTTTAAGTTTAAGGTGTATTTTAAGTGTTTTTATCACTCTGGCAGTGTGAGATTCTCCATAACGCTTAATGTAAGTAACGAAAGTGTTTTTTTTTTTGGCTTTATAGGTCAGTGGCATCGAATTTTGGCCTCGTTGGAGGGTCAGTATTTGTGTCTAAGTTTATGTGATACCGAAGAAATTACACCGACTCCTAGTATAAATGGACATTGCCATACAAATGGATCTGGAAACGGAAACGGTGTCCACGACAGTGACAATAGTAATGGTTCTACAGATACAACTCCCAGTGAAGTCCGTCTCGTTCGTGTTGTCAAGACGGAAACAAACGGGCTTGGGATTTCTATCAAAGGAGGAAGAGAAAATAGAATGCCAATTCTCATATCAAAAATATTTAAGGTAAACCTCATTTTTCTAGTCATTCTCTGACATTTCATAAGTTTTGGATCATTGAAAACAATTTTTTTCCCCATTTATTGTAACATTTATCACGGTACTCAAAGAAAAATGTACTTTAAGCCCATTATTTGATTAAATCTGCATCTAAATGAGTCTAAATAGGGCCTTAATTTCCCCTTATTATTTAATATTATCATGTAGTAACCTTTGCAGTCAACTTACAATTAGGAAAGATAATGACGTATCATGTACAGAAAGGCTTGTAATTAGTTTGAACACTGCAGTTGAAAGTTAACTATGTAAATACTAAAGCAGTAAACAACTTGTCGAGTAGATACGAATTGCGCAAAATAAGTGTATATAAGTACATAGTACATAATATTATTTACGGTCGTATGCAGGTGAGTATTAAGCTTCGATAAGTATGTTCCTTTCTACCTGCTCCAAAAGTATAGAAAATAAAAAATATCTCCTTTAAAAACTTTTTTCCTTTGGCACTTGAGCAGAAAATTCGTACCCGTGTGTATACACGAGTGCGAATACTGCGAATGAATTTGTATGAATATGTATGTACATTCATTCTGCATGTGTATTACCGTCAGTATTGCTCATTAAAGTAAATTCATCACTTAACCTCCTCTTCGCTTTCGAAATGGATAGTGAAATAAATACAAATGTGTAGGCGGTGAAATGAATACCCTGTCTCTCTTTCTCTTGGTGTATAATATTTTATGTTTAAAATGTAAATAATGGGCGAACATGTCGTGGGCAATGCATTGAAGATTGCTGTGTTTGAGCCGTGGCATTATATATACAGGCTGCGCTTATTTACAGTAATAATCTGTGTAATACTAGAAATTTTTTGAGTCTACCTCACATTTGCTGGATATAGCTCTCACGAGGAGATTCTTAGTATGTATTATTAAAATTCAGATTTAAGATTTTGTACTTTTTGTCGTCATGCTGTTGAAATTAATTAAAGTCATGATGACAGAGTAAATACACCTATAGCTATAATTTGTACTCTTCATCATACAAATTTGATAAATTCTCTACAATCTATCAGATGCTACGTTCTCTCACTTCTCTCTCATGTAGTCATGCTTCACAACTTGTAATATAGATAAATGCAAAATGTTTATGCTGTATGTGAAATGGAGCAACTGTCTCAAGATTTGTTACACTTCAGATTTAGATGCAAAAGTCAAGAGTTGAATAACAAAGTGAAACAATTATTCAAACGGGGAAAGTGAACGGGAGTTGCACAGATATATATATACTTATGGCAATGGCATAATATTAGGTAATTCAAACCTCGTGGTTTCCGTTCTACCATTCCGTCTTCCATTCTGTTTCCCTTGTATTGATTAGCTTCTCTTGTTTGCCAAACAAATTATCTATAGGTAACAGTTGTCTCGAAACCTTATGTTCCTCTTATGTTCAGCAGTCAAATTTGGAATCGCACACACATCTGTATAGTACATGAATCATTGCATTTATCCACTCTTGTTGCGTGGTATTTCCAGCTCAAAAAAGTAGCAGTAAAAACAGACAAGAGTCGAAAAAATTTGAATAGCATTCATACTATTTGATTGGCATGCAATGTGAATGGTAAATAATTGTGGTATAGATTGGAGACTGGGGACACATAGAAATAGAAAGTCATTAGTCAAAACGGATTCGGATTTTCTGGGAATTGTTATTGTTTTTACAAAAGGATAGGAGACTTAAAAAACATTGCCACCATAAACAAAGGCATTGACTAGATTTCCTCGAAGGTGCAGGAGCGTATGTATGTAAGCTGGACTAATCGTAATGTTCTATTGTGTTTAATGATGTACACTGTAAACTGTACACATTCAAATGTAGGAGTATCTAACGTTCAAAAATGTAGTATGTAGAAGGAGAAAAGAAATGTCACTTTATTGTTATTTTTAGGGTGTGGATTTGCCATCCTATAAATTTCGAACATGTTGTGTGCTTTCACTGTCTTTAAACTTTATCTAATACCTAATGTATGAAAAAATCCATTTATGTACAAGCACAAAACATCAAATATACAAGGTAAATTGAAAATTCAATAAAAATCCAAACCAGTGTTGATACATAAAGTACACGCATGTACATATGCATAGATTACATAAAGATCTAGCTGTGGGTGTGCCCATTCGTGTATTTTCTATATTATTAATGAACTTTATCTATCGAACAGCTCTAGACTGTTGGAACATACATGATTTATAATTTACTGGTTACTGTACGATTTCTGATACACTAGAAAGAAGCAAAATGCACATGCAATAGATTCCTTATTGGTACATGGTACATATATACATATTATATCCAGATCCTGGACTATTTACAATCTACTCCTAAAATTTCATCCACCTTCCATAGATAGATAGCTATAGCTGGGTTTTATTTACAAGCATTTTTTAAAAACCACTTTGCAACTTGTTAAGTGCACAGCTTGGTGTTAGTGAAAAATAACTAGCGATAAAGGTGCATCATTAACAATGTAAATTTTCAGAGGGGTCTAGTTAAATGTTAAGAGTAAAAATTTATGCTGAGTCCCAATATAATACACATTAGAGTTCCTACTAGCAAGTTAATATTATATTATCGGATGAACCCCAGAGTGAAGAGAGATCTTTAAGCTCTCCTGTCGAAAAATTATTTTGTTTTAGTCGAAACTTAAATCATACATTAAATGTGTAAGAATCAATTTACCAAATCAGGGTTTTTTTTCGAATTTTCAAAATTCTGATGTTTGTTATCTTTTTTACTGATTGATGTGGGCTTACTGTAGATTTTGAAAATGTCAAATACAGTAGCTCTCTCTGCAATTTTTGTTTCCGTGTGCAACCAACTCAAACTTTCCGTTTGACAGTTTATTATAAAATGTACCTATGTTTTACACTTTATTTTTAGTTAAAACAGAATAGTTAAAATGAAATGTCCAGACTAGTACACATCACTAATGTCTGCCATGGCGCTACAAATACTTTGCAGTCGTACATTATTGTAAGAATGGCAGTCGTTATTTTATTTTTGGTGCTTTACTTTGATGCTCCAACTATACGAAATCTCGTATGATTTCAGGTGAAAGGCAAAATGGTACATACATTGTACGTAGAATGTACATCTAGCGTCCATAGTGCCTCACTTTAAAATATTACATAATTATTAATTTATGAGAATGTTAAGGAAAGTGAATTCTTTGGACAGAAGAGGTATCGTGTCAAGCGGAATAGGACGAGATATAATGGAAAAGTATAAAGACAAAGATCAAATTATAACTATGTGTGTGTAGTGTGTACATTGTACATGGAGCATGGAATGATGTTTGGTATACGAATAGTTAAAATAGGGAGCTACATTGAAGGTAAGCAAAGAGAAATGTAGAGAGACAGCGACAGAAAGAGAAATAAAGGTACGGCGATAGAGCGAGAGAGAGAGAGAGAGAGAGAGACGGAGAGAGCGAAGGAAAATGAAAGAGTACAAGTGAATTTGCAATTCAAATATTTTAATACCAGTAGTTGGAGTTTGCCTGTATATGTCTACAGTCTACGCAGTCAGTGTCTTGAAAGAACAAATGTTGGATAGGATTACTGAATATACATCGGTACATATAATGTAGTAGTCCTGGAGTTGTGCAATGTGCATATTAAGCAAGTAGCCTTCACCGTGTAACTTGACAGGCATAATATGCGTACATGGGGTATACGTGTATGGGAGTTGCGGAAATCGATCCAAAACAAACAGATTGAGGTCCTCTACATATGTACCAAAATGTATGTATAGGTATTCGAGGTATGTAACTATACATCGTTACAACATCTACATCCTGTGAGAAAAACACATTATGAGTCTGTTTCTCATGAATTCAAACTCTGACTTGTGTATGTGTGAGCGGGGATTTCTCATTATTTATTTTGGTTTCTGTCAAATGGTTCACATTTCTAAATCCTAATTCTAAATGTCGAGTTTTGGGTACAATCTCCGTAATTTTGCTTTTCGCTCCATCAAGAGTTTGCTTGTCCTTTCTTTCTTTCAAATTATTCCAGATTTAGTTACCGACTTTGTTCTTTTCGTTGGACCAATTTCTATAGTGGGATACTTCTTGTAGTAGCACGGCGCAGAAAAATCGAAATGTTGTATCCAATGTTGCTGAATAAGATACTTTAATAGTTTGGCGCAAAACTTCTTACTGTATAACGCAAAAAATAGTAAGATGAAAGCTAGGACAATAAGAGCAAACTCGGTACCCCACTCCCAAAGTTGTATGCTGCACTTTCCAGACTATACTACAGTTCTTTGAAGTTTACTCATCTAGTTAATAACGCATCTATTGTTTGTATTTTGTATAAGTACGTAAGTAGATACAATTTAGGTACATTGTACAGGAGATTCTGCGAAAATGAAAACGGGGTTCGTCTATGAAGTTGAAGAAACCTTAATACACCAAAGACTCTATGATAAGTTTCGTTGACTAGTGTAAGGTTTCTGATTTACTTTCACCAATATGGTTTCACTTTTAAATTTTATAGTCTATTTTTACAAGGGATAAGCATAATCTTACATCTAACTAGAAGAGCCGTGAAAGGTCAAAGAGCAATTCAGAATAAAGGACAAATCATTATTATGTATTCTTTCCCTGACTTTGATTTTGACTTTTGAAGTTAGTTGTTTTACGATGAAAATGAAAACTTCTTTTGTTCATTTGTGCGACGCTAATTTTGCATGTGAACAATGAAATATGTTATAACCATATGTATAAACTATAGACATGCATTGAGGTATAAGAGAGGCTAAGAAAATGCGATTCTGATTTTTGAGTTTTGATGATGAAAATACGGTAATAGAGACTGGACGAAATCATTTTCTCCCACAAGTCTTCAGTTAAATTCGAGTTTGCAGAACTTCCCTAATATACGATAGTAAAGTGTTTTCGTATTTACACTTCTGACTTGCAGTAAAAAGGAATAATAATATTAATAATTGGAAATACTTTGACATGTTTCAGGGTATGGCGGCAGATAAGACTGAACAACTATTTGTGGGCGATGCCATATTGTCCGTCAATGGTAAAGAATTTTTTTGAACAAATGTTTTCTACAATTCTTCTGTATTTCATATACATATTATACCATTCATTTTTCATCTTAAATTTTCGTTCTTTGGTCTGTTTAAATGCAAATATCGTAATTTTCAAGTTGAAAAAGGATGTCGACGTCTGACAGACTCGATGTTATATTGAACAGTTTTGAATGCTTTATACATTACATGAATTAAATTTTAAACCTCTGTTGTTTTTTTTTCGTTTTTAGGTGAAGATCTGAAAGCAGCCACACACGATGAAGCTGTCAAGGCTTTAAAGCGTGCTGGGAAAGTTGTCGATTTAGAAGGTAATAACACCGACAAGTTACATCCATCTAACTTGTATAAAATACGTACCCCAAGTCGCAGTGAAGATGTCAGATTTGATATCAACATTGAACGTTTACAGTGAAAATAAGTTCACAGTGAAAAACGTATGTTACTTTGTATTTGAAATCACGTCAAACACACTTCAAATCACATATTAAAGTGTAGCATAGTTTTTTTGAACGTCAAAACCCACCCACTCCAGATCACGTTAAAAGATTTACTTGCAAATCAGATGAGGTTTGATTATATTTATTTTGTTTGATATTTAATCGATTTTAATCTGTACTTGACCCCGTCACTTGGCGGGTATCCTTATTTCTAAGTGTACATGATACAAATGTATCTTTTACCTACTGGAAGAAAAGTTTATTTGTTTAGCATATTAGTATACGTATTATATGAATATGTGTTAGACAGCTTGGACTTTTTGCGTCAATTGTGTACCTTAGTATGTCATATTATGTGGGTAATGTATTGCATCTCTTGGTGAATGAAAGCTGTCAGAATTCTACATTGAAATTATTGACATGTTAGTAACGCTGAGTAAAGTGTTCCAAGTTTTAGTATTGATACAACTGTACAGTATATGCATGCAGAAAAAGGTATACATTTTATCTCACATTACACAGTGTATACAGAGACGAATATTATAGTGTGACAATCATTATATTTTGAAATGTGATCTGATATGATTTCCTTTTTTGAGAAGTGAACGTTGACGGCAACAGTACATTATCAGATTTAAGAGCAAACTGTTTTTCCCATTTGCATATTAATATTTGAGACGATATGAGGTATGAAATACAATGCGGATTCGCGTTATAAATTAAGTTTCAAAAATGGAACTACAAAATGTTTTGTTATTTGCATATGATTTGAGATTTTTTGAGGATCGTCGGTAAAGAAAAACAATGCACTTGAATAATATATTGCCAACTCAGATATGTATGTAGCAAGATGTGTTTGACTTGAGGATTAAAACATTGTTTTTTTGGCAAAAGTAATGATTTTTGAATGTTTTCTGTTTCTATTTGATTTTAACAGTAAAATACCTGAAAGAAGTGACTCCTTATTTTCGAAAAGCCTCACTACTCGCAGAGCTCGGTTGGGATTTACAGAAAGAATATTTGGCAGTGGGGTCACACGAGGAGAACCATGCCATTCTTAATGGAGAGGCTTTGCCGGGACCTCCTCCTGAGTTATCCTACAGTCGGTCTGATACACGTTGTGTTCCTCTCACACTTGCGCTTCTTGCCACCAATTTTAAACACCCTGATGTTGGTAAGTTTAACTCTCCGCTCTATACTCTACACCGCTGGACTTTCTTTTCACTCGTTTCTCCTTCGCTGGGTTCCAGATTCCAGCGACTATATAGCATCTACAGAACGGTAGAGAGGGTAGGACTAGAATAAGAATTCACCAGTTCTATATATTCCAAGCATTCGCTCACTTCCTCTTTCTCTTCCTACATCAAATGTGCATGTATGCTTATGTAGTAGAATGTATACATCCAGATAAATTTATATATAATCAGTTAGAATGATCTTACGATACTGTAAGCGGGTTGGCACAACTGGCTGTGCCTCAAACACAGCCTGCGTTTTCTCTGCTCGCCATCTCTCTCTCTCTCGCCTCTCTCTTCCTCTCTGTCTTTCAAGCTCTGCATTCTGCTTTCTGCTCTTAGTTGCCTGGATGTTGATGCCTGGCTTGATCGAACAATATCTCACTCGCTGGCTAGATACACATTGCATGTTGGATGTTTGCAGATCCGGCCTGCCAGGACTCCCAATTTAAATTATAATTTGTCTGCTTCCTCATCTCGCAAGTCATTCCTTGCTGTTTCTGTCTCTCCTTCTCGGTGCTGCTCATCGAGCACTTAAACTCTACTACTTGGGGAAACTGTCTCTGATAAATTTCCTTTTGATGCCTGAATTAAGTTTAAAATTTATCGCCGTCGTCCCTTCTCTTTTTTCCTCCTCCAATATGTATTTTGCCTCACTCTCACTATTCTTAATAGAATAAAGTTTCCTACTTATAGATTCCATTTCACCAAAATTAATCCGCATTCTTTGAGTTTTAGTTATTAAACTGATTCACATATTTAATTCCATTCGTTATTTAAACCAGGTTGTATAAGCATTAATTTGTGGCTTAGTATTCAGTTTTGATGTAGACTTTTACCATCAAGGGAAAGTGGAAGGTGAAGTGTGATGTAAAATATATGTTTTAGTGAATTCTTCCGACTGCAAAACTATCGGAGCTTACTAGTAAATATATATAATATGTGCATTCCTTTTTCTGTACGTCTATGAAACATGAGAGAAAAGAAAGTCATTGTGATTGAGTTTATAATGGTACAATGTTGTTTTTAGAATACCAATAGCGGCATAAAGTTTAATGTAAAGAATGATTTTGTAACTTAGTTTGTTGATGATTTTTATCATTTTTGATGCTTAGATCATCGGACTATTGAACTGTACAGTCCAGATGGACTTCATAGTTTAATACTGAGAGCGGGTAGTACAGCCCAATGTCAATCATGGATCACTGGACTCAGCAACGCCCTAGCAGATTCCACCGAACTAGCTTTAATCAGAGCAAACCGATTGCTTCATGAGGTCCTGGAAGGAAAAGCCCGACACATGGGATGGCTTTTAAAGGAAAATAAACCCAGTGGTTCAGCTAATAATTCCATTAAAGTTAGTAATTTATTTGGATCTCTCCAGTTTTACTTTTGACCTTCTGTTTCTTTTGAATATTGAAGCGAAAAATGTATCAGTCTATAGCTTTCTAGAAGTAAACAACATTGTTTTCTACGTTTGTATGTGCCTTCTACACATATTTATACTCACTTTTCAATGATAGGGATGATAAGTGCATGATGCAATTTAGTGCTTCAATATTCAATGAAATTTTGATTATCTTAACTCTCTCAACTATTTCTAGTTAAATCTACGTTTAATGAAGCATACCGAAAATAACTGGTGGGTGGATGTTCAACCACATATACATACATATGTAGGGTCACTGTACACTGTACACCTTTAAATTTTATTGATGTACTTTTACACAAAGAAAATTCCATGCAAAATGAATGTGGTCGTTTCATTTGAATTACGGCGTGTTAACATGGACTTTACTTACAAGGCTTTTCGTTTGAATTAAAGTCTGTATGTATTATTCATTTAAATTCTTGAGTTTGTGATGTTTTCCTACACCTAAGCAAATAAACTATAAATGGGAGTGTATAGTTTTTAGTGTACATAAAAAACACGTGCAAACTATGTATGCAATTTGGTCGAGACAATTATCACGGATAATACATATATCGGACACAAGCTACTTTTTGATCATCCATGTATCATTTCTCTTCTCCGCTACGTGTTTTAAATTGTAAATGGTTTTCTTTCCTCGGTTTTAATCGACCACCGTTTACTTATTTTTTGTTTGATTGAATGAATACATTTTTAGAGTCGGAGTCAAAGTACCTCATCGCAAGAAGGAGAAGATGGTTCTAATCAATATCTTCCACAGTTTGTAGTAATTACTGACAAAGAGCTACGACTATATTCATCACCACCCTGGTCTGTCGATGCTTGGGCCTCTCCGTTTGAAACTTGGCCTCTCCTCACAACACGGTGAGTAGCATTGTATAATGTATTGCATGTATTTCATGTCCTACAGTATACAGTAACAAGGGACAATATGTATTATGTATATATAGGGCACAAAAAATATCAGCCGTGTAGTTTTTATATTATAGTTGATAGAGCATTATATAAAGTATTTCCCTCAGGATTACAAACATCAAGTTGTGTTAATTGTATGAACAAAGTTTAATATTACAGTTTCTCTTTTACCATCAGTTTGATTGATCCTATATGATGTGAGTAAAACAGGGTTGAGTTTTCGACAAGCTTATTTTTGTAGATGCCTACCAAGTGCAGGTTTGAGTATTTGGGAAATAACTACATACGTCCTTTATTCACCAAACACGTGAAAAAAGGAATAAAAAACGCACTTACCACTTGCATACAACATCACACAATTTCTTGTGGGATGACTGCTCAACGAAAAGACTTTTATAGCTTTAGATAATTTGGTTTATTTTCAATTCATTTTAATGATATTTAGTTTTTTACCAACAGAGTATAGCATATACCTTGTTTACTTGGATTTCAGATTGGTAAGCTCCACATGTAGACCAAGCAGTTCATCACCAGGCTTCCGGGATGTATTAAGTTTTCATATTCGAGTGGGGACACCGAGTGGAGTAGTAAATGTGGTCTACCGAACCGAAACACAAAAGGACTTAGCGAGTTGGGCTCGAAATATTGTACAATCTTCCCATGATGCAGCGAGTACGCAAAAAGAATTATCATGTAGTAAGTTATTCTTTCGTCTCTTTACATTTTCTAGTATCAACTCCCATATAAAACTTTCCACACACTCTCGCTTTCTTCTCCATTCGTTCGTCGTCGTTTGCTTGGGACGTTTGACAACTCTGGAAGATTCAAAAAATGATGTTAATTTAAAATAAGGGGATTTTTTGCCAGAACACCAATCACCATTCTGAATTTATCTATATAGATAGATAACACCATAGAAAATTGATATTACCTATATGTTTTTCATTATTAATTTAATAAAGATTTTTGTAGGGCTCCCTAGCCCTTGTATAGACTGTATAGACTATGGAGCCATTGGAATCTCACGTAGATTGAGCAGCAAAACTCCACAAAGCAAAAAGACGGTTTCTAAAACTTTAAAAGTTTCGACTCTCGTTTCCTGTATTCTCATTCCATATCCTCTTTGGAGGTTATAGTTTGAATCTATGGCTCTTTCTCTTTTCATTCTTCATCTTCTTTGTGATCTTGCTATGCGTATTAAAATAGAAAAAGAAGATAAAGGATCAAAATAAAAGAGCGACCTATGACGGGAAAGATAGAGAGAGAACCCCGGTTGCGATTCTTCGTCATTATCATTGGTTGCTAGTTATTGAAGTTTGAATGTTGAAATTGACGAGAAGAAGCGCTATTGAATTTCCTTTTGGCACATGGCTAAACTTTGAATAATAATATTTTGACTGTTTTTTTCTCTTTCGTTATTCCTTTCTCTCCTTTGTCTCTCGTCTCGGCCCTCTTCTCTTCCTCCTTGTCTACTTGACTTGTGAATCATTAGAATGCAGTTGGAGAGGAGAAGCCTGCCAACTCAAGGTTCATTATGAAGGTATGTACGACACTATTTAAACCACACTATTATAACATATATTCTAACCTAACACTTTATACTGTCTAACATAGTATATAGTATATACTGCATATTATGCGTACTACTTTCATGTATCAAAATACATACTAAAGAATAAAATAATGGAGTGATAAGTATCGACATCTTATATTTTAATGTGTATGGTTTGATATAATTTAAATGTCGTATGTTTAAAAACGTACATAATGGAAAATTCGAGGATTATGATCTTCTAATACTTTGCGCTGTAATTCTTTTTGAATAAAAACAATAAAGATGGTTTTACCCTCACCGAAATCCCAAAGTCAGAAAATGACAAACCGAAAGTCATTTGGTCCTACCCCTACACTCAACTCCGAACAAGTGCTGATGATGGTAATCGTCTTCTCTGGCTCGACTTTGGTAACACAGACGATGGAGAAAAGGTTCGACAACAACGCTATGTAAATCTCCTTATAACTTGCTCTCTTGGTGTCTCGTTTTCACTCTTTTTATACAAACTATCTATGGAGGATGCATTAGACGTATTTAGGCTATAGACGAATATGTATTTAAGTAAACTCTTTATACATTGCTTAGTTGCTTAACTAGTGAATTGAAAATTTGTTGTTTTTGTTGCGCTGTACTTCATTTCGTCTTTACGTCTGTTACTAGGCTTAATTTCTACATTTTTTGAGCCTGTATAACTTATAACTTATAATATGTTTGATTTATTGTTATAGGAAATAGATTTACATGGTTGTCCAAAGCCACTGGTAAATGTCTTAATATGCTCCTTATTTTTCTTAAAATATGCATTCTATTCTAAATACATTAAAAGTATTTATTAGAGGGACCAAACGTTTTTTCAAAAAAAATTTTTCAGACTTTCATACTTTACCATAATAATGACTATAGTATCACAAAATTTTCTTTTGGTGTATTTTTCAGGTTTTTATAATACATACATTTTTATCAGCCAAAATTGCCAGGATGGGCGTGGTGGCATGACACGTTTAGATTCCCCAGTGTATGTCGCCAAGTTTTTAACTTTATATACTACATAGGATATGAAAGCAGCCCTGACTATCTGTCTTGGCTCTACTGAGTGTTATATTTTTCCGAGTGAAAAGACGAAGAAAGAAGAACTGATGAAATTGACGAAACTACCGGATAAATCGTTTAGCAAATATGTTTTTTAACTAGATAATTTTTCTCCGTGACGGTGTGCCGACAGCTACATGGTAATATGTGTATTCAAACTACAAATTGCATTTTAATTTAAGTTCCTATTAACTTACCATATAGACTTTTAGAAAACAAAAAGTACAGATACACATGTAAGAAATATCTGAAACCTGACTGCTTGTTTTTGTTATGTACATATACTTTTGCGGTAACTAACAAAATAACAATAATGTACCCTTTTTTGTTTGATATGGTACTATATTATTAGAAGTAGCATTCATATTATGTTAATTCAGGCTGCTAGTTATAGTATTGTACACATACATACTATATACGTACTACATACATTTTGAGGATTTAAATTTTTAGTTACTACTGTGAGTATACAGATCTCTGAAAGGTGAACTTTTTACAAGAAGGTGCCTATCGCCATCGTTATGTC
>JAQIVE010001931.1:0-22104 GCA_034698285.1 Sminthurinus bimaculatus | reverse complement strand
ACTCCTCCTTCTCATTATAAGGTTGATGGGATCCTTTCCTCTATCTATTCACATACATATTTCATACCCTTTCCAAATCAGGCAGACACAAACATTTTGTGCGACTAAATAGAAAATGTGGTCAAGTCCCTACTTATTCATTCATTTACTCATTCATTTGATCCTCTTCTTCTTCTTCTTCTTCTTCTTCTTCTTCTTCTTGTTTGAAATCCCGACTTGAAAAGGGATTGAGTAAGTGTTACTTACAAGAGCTAATTGTACTGTACATGCAGAGAGAGTAGGACAGGAGCCATTAACTACCTGTGTTTCCATTTCATGACTCCCAAAGGTAGAAGAACACATAATGAGGAACTGTTAAAAGTAGCAACTTATTATTATTATTATTATTATGGGCTGCCAAAATAAAGTCTGGGTAAATACATACATAGGTATGCATTATGAATGTATGCATGTATGCATGTATGTGTGGCCTGTAGTTATTGTAGTATAGTTATCCTCCTCAGACTTGTCTTTCAAGGGGGAGAGAGGAGAAGAAGAAGAAATGAATAAGAGAGGGAGAAAAGAGAGATTTAAATTAGTATATTATTGTATTTTGGTGTTTTGATTGGGAGGCTGTTGAAGACGTAAGGTTCTCAACGAGCTTTGCTTTGACAATGAATTTACAAGTAGCTACACACACACACACATATATATATCTGTATATATACATTTGTACATTGTACTTACATAGTCAGCAGTTTATATCCCCTCTTCAATCTCTCTTGTCCTTTCTATTTCTATTCTTTGTCCAGCTCAGTTTCCTTTTGTCCACATGTGCGATTAATGTTGTAACATAAGTGACAACAACAAAAGTTTCCAGTCTCAACAGTTCTTTTAGACTCACAAGGATTCTCTCTCTCTCTCTCTCTTTCTTCTTGAGTCTATCCATGATATGTTTTATGCTTGTATAAATTCTTTGAATAACCGTCAGCCACTCTCTCGCACACATAACATTTTTCACTCCGCGTTAAAAGGTCTATGGTAAAACATGATGATGAGCATGAGCATTGAGCATTCATCTTTCTCGCTCTCTCTCTCTAATCAATAAGCTGGAAAAGTAAGCATGAATTTCCCTCTATACACATGTAATGCATTTATTCATAATAATATATATAGTAAGTAGTAGATACTCGACTGGGCATTGAGCATGAATAAAGTTTTTTGGGACCAAATCATTGTTCCTTTTGGAGTACTTCCATGCGACTATTCCTATATACACACACACACAGAGAAAGAGAGAGAGAGAGTCTTAAAGTTTGTATTTAGGATTTTTCAGGTAGGGAGAGACTGAGAGGGCCTTTGCATATAATGTAAGCAAATGTTGTGTATAGTTAGTACATAGTTTGTAATATCTTTTGAGCATGAGGATGATTTGATAATACGTGATTATTATATGACTCTCTGCTCCTCCTCACTCACTCTGCTCTGCTCTGTACTATTCTGCTGTGAACACCATTAACTTGAGCAGCTTCTGCGACTTTCAATTGCCTTTATCATAATTTTCCGTCCAACAATTCAATGATCGCACCCAAGAAATTTATCAATGGAAAATACTATTTTTTTCTCCCTCGACTGCCTCGGCTTGGATTCCCAACCGTGAGAGATCAGCAAGCAAGCAAGCCATCCTTTACAAAGCCATCCATTCTATGTATATCCCTCTTCATCTCTTACTCCAGCACAAATACACAGAAAGAAAATACTATATTTGTGTAGCAGGTAGTGTAGGTAAATATATTATGCATACATGTGTACAGTGTACATGTCGTACATGGTCGCATAGAGATTGCCTTTGTTGTCGTGCATGTAGGATCATCATCATCATCAGCAGCAGCAGCATCGTCACCACACTCATTCAAAGTCATTCACTCAAAGAAATTCATACTCACACATAATTGATAATAGCACTCATGGAATCGAGATGAAGCATATATGTACACATTACACGTACATACACACACATTGATAGTTTCTCTTCTTATTCTCCTCCACCAAAAAAATATTATATACTTTTCATTCACACTTTTCCCAACAAAAAATCACAATTCGCTCTCTCTCTCTCTCTCTCTCTCTCTCTCTCTCTCTCTGTGAGTGCACGTCTTACAACTTGTCCTGACTCTTGGCAACAATGTGAGACAAAAATGTACGACGTAAATAAATCTCTCTGACCATTCTATTTCTTTGCTGAGCAGAAAAGTAGACTAGTTATATCAGCATTCTCTCCTCTCCTCATCCTATCTGTACATATGTACATTCTCTTTTCATCCTCCCAATTCTTGACTCTCTTTGCACACATCCAAACCAGAAGAAAGGACCATGGTGCAAAAGAAAGATATTTTTATACATTATTATTTCTACTAAGAAATTTCTTATATTTCAAACAAGCTTTTTTGTCATTCATTTTGAAAGGTATTTTAAATTTTGAACAAAAAACAAGATCAAATGGAAAAATGCAGAGCAAGGTGAATACAAAGTTGTGACTGGAGATTCAAGTCTTTTTTAGAAAAAAGTAGATCAGATGCTGAATATTGACCGAAAATCGTATAACATCTACCAAACAAATACAAAGGTTTCAAAATAAGCAGAATATTTTCATAGTAAGATCCCTTAATGTAAAATATACACACGAATAGAAAGAAATTCCTACTTCAATTTATGTTCACAATCACGACAGACGATATTTTCTTGTAAACATTATCTTTTGTTATAATATAACTTCAGTTACTTTAAACAAATCCTACAAAACAGAGCTAAAAATGGTAAATATTTTGTAGAACTTCATGTTCAGGAAATACATACACCTTCTCAAGATTTTATATTATTTTTCCTGGTAATGTTTTATTTTCAAGTGTAATTAGAATGATAATATACATTTGGACGCAAATCTTTCTCCATGTTTATTCTGTCTGCCTTTTTTACTTGCTGTAATTTGGTTACTAAAGTGTGTAGGTATGTATTATGTATACGAGTTTGGTCATTAATTAATTAGTAGAGTTGACGTGTGCCGATGTGCTTATGAGCTCTGAGCAATGAGGATCTATCCAAGAAGGTGCATAGATGTAGTGTAGTTTTCATGATGAGGAAGCCGCTGCTCTCTACTCTTTTATTTTAGTTGGTATATAATGAAAGAAGAAAGATTTCTCTCATCAAAGGTCGGATAAAACATGTATGTAACTATGTGTGTACAAATGACAAATGTACAAGTAGGTAATCGTGGATACGGAGTAATGATAAACTGTAAACTGGCTCTCTGTTCTTTTTGCAGCTTGCCGAAAGGAGCAGAAATAATAAGAGCGTAGTAATGATGATGATGATGACTGTAGTCACAGCCCAGCCAAATAGCTAAAGGACTGGAGACTGTAGATATGTATAATGATAGTCAATAGTACATGTATAGAACTTTGTTGGGAAATGAGAGAGACAGAGAGAGAGAGAGAGGGAAGAGAGAGAGAGAGAGAGCCACTTTGTTCGCTTCTTTTTTCTATAGAAATTGTACATGTATACAGACGACACTTGTCGTTGTCGTCTTTCGCCCTAATACATTTGCCCGACGGATTTCAAAGCAACAACTCGGCGCAAGCATCGTCGCAAGCAGCTAGAAATGAGTAGAACAACATGCCTTTGCTCCTTGCCTTGCCTTGCCTTTTCTTTTTCATGTGTGTAGTTACAAGTAGGCAGTAACATGTACAATGTACAATCTATGTCCATGGATTTTGAAACGGAAGACGAGATGATCAAGATGTGTATGTATAGGCATGTACATACATAATCTGGAGAGAAAGAGGAAAAACTTGAAAGATTTTACCTTGAATGCTGATCCCTGTTACATAAAGCACTTATTCCGTACATGTCAAACGTTTTTGAGTACTCAAAAGGCTCTTTCTTCCTTTGACTCCTTTTGACCCCTCAATTCTCGAGGAGGAGAGAGAGAGAGAGAGAGAGAGCTCAAAAATAATAATGTGAGTAAAGTATACACAGTTTGGAGAAAGAGGAGCTCTCTTGTTTTCAGAAAAGAACTCTTTTTCTCTTTTTCTATACCTACTCCATACTCCATGCTCACACACAGACAAAGTTTGACGAAGAACTGGAGTGAAGTACTCGCCTTAACATTTCAAATCTCCTTTTGTTGTTTCCTTATTTCTGTTGCCATAAAAAACAAGTCGACTTTGATACACACATCATTCCTATCATGTGTATCTAACTAATAGAAGGTTTTGAGAGCAAACTCCTGTCTTCCGTCTCTTCTTAGTCGCACCGCATGAATGTATCATTGACAACAATTGATGTCGTCTTTATTAGATAAATAAACGCTGGACGTTGTCGTCGTCGTCGTCGACCTTTGCCCCCCTTTTCCCATTCTATCATAAAAATAAAAACTTTTTCTGTAATGACATGACCATTCATATGTATACTCGTAAACAAAGTAGAAGAGGAAACCCGGGCTTTAAGAGTACAAACATACTGTTCATGACACAAGTCTTCACTGTTCATATCCAAAATATAACCAAGATCGTGCTCATTTCAGTTTCATTATGACAAGAATGACAAAAAACCTGCAATTTAACCTCTTTTCTTTTTTGAACGGTAACGAATCAGATGAGATGAGTAGAAGTAAGTAATAGAACAAAATTCAACGGTGAAAGGAGTTATTTCCATTTAGCGGGGAATAATCTCATCGTCAGCTCTTGGAAGATATCGTGGATGCGATTAGTGATTATATTCTAAACAAAAATATATCAAAACGAATGAACGAAAAGGGAGAGTTTGAAAGAAAGTTTTCTTTTTTGAAAACTTTATGAATGAGAGCAAGTATTGCCTAAATTTCTTGTCTAGTTATGACTTTGAGGTAAGCATAATGAATGGAATGGAACTGGAGCTGTAAAAAGCGTCCCGAATGAATGAATGAATGGGGAATCGTCAGCCGTCGGTTCGGGCAAAGGGAAATCCAAAAAGGGGATAAAATGGCTCAAGAGTTGACTTTATACATAAAAGCATTTGATCCGCGTCCTCCCGATTAAAGTGCATCATTATATTATGTATGGAGGTTCAAGGGTGTACTAAAGTCATGCTGCCTTATTATTATTATTATTATTATGCAGCATAATTTATATTTCTTCCCTGTACCCTTTCTGCCCATGGGATGGTCACTCTAACTAGGAATAATAAGAGAATACTCCTAAATTACATATCATTAGTGGATATCATATAATTGGAACCTCCTCTTGTACAGCCACATATGCATACGCATATACACATGTGTATGTACATTGTATATACATGCATACACAACACACGTTCCAGTAAAACTATTCCATCATGTGCAATCAAAGGTCATTTCAGTTGGGGTCTGCAGGCACGACAGAGACTGACTGACTCCTCTCATCAAGCATCGGCAAAAGGAATGCATGCAGGAAAAGTCATGCACACCTTTCTGCAGTCAATGTTATCAAGAGAAGGATTTAAAATAGTGGATATGTGATTCCACAATGCGTGTTATGTGTACACATATTATGCAGATCGGAGGCGAGATATTCTTTATAGACGTCTTTGCCGATCACCGGGCTGAGCATTTAGTGATGAAATAACCTGATGAAATACATAAGAAAGAGTCGGAAGAGTTGTTGGGCAGGAATCAGGATGGGAAAGAATTGAATTGTGTGTGTGTGTGTGCGTGTGTGTAAATGTGTCGCTCTGTGTCTCTCTGTGTGTATTGCGTGAGGCCAAGTGGAAATTAGCTCGTTATTGTCAGCCTCCTCCTCCTTCCGTCTCTCTCTCTCTCTCTTTCTCTCTTTCTCTGCAAATGAAATTGAAAACGAGAGACAGAAAGTTAGAAATTGCATTTCCAATAGACACAGACTTTGGAAACAAGTGAAACGAACGAGAGAGAGAGAGAGAGAGTGAGAGAGGCAGACAGATAGAAATAAATAGATAGTGTGAGGGAGAGGAGAGCAAACTAGAGTTGGGCGAGTTTTCAGGGGCAAATATATTTCTCTGCCTCTCTCTTTCTCTCTCTCTATATAGATATATATGGTACGTATATATATTAGTTATAAGGATAGCTGTGAGGAGCGAAGTCTAGCATTGTGCGCAATCCTAGACTGCATGCTGTAGAATATGAAGAAGATACAATATAATAATTTTCCAGTATTAAGGAGAGAGGGATAGAGAGAGAGAGAGAGAGAGAGAGAGAGAGAGAGACCGGGAACGGGGTGTTTTCCTGTGTTCATATGCAAAAGCTGGATTCAAGAGAGGGCTTGTTATGCAGATTCATGGCCATAGAAATTGAAAGCGGACGTTCGGAGAGTCTCACCCTTAAAAAATGATGAACGGGATCCAGCAGGCGTTTTTGTTAGTATTTCCACCTGAATTGTTCTTAACATACAGAGAGAGAGAGAGAGAGAGAGAGAGTTGCTGTTCCTCGCTCACTCTCTCCTCTCTCCTCTCCTTGGCTTCATGCTCCAAATTCTATATTCACAGAGTAAATCATGTAACATTATTAAGCGAGTGTATATACCCTTTCTAACTTAATTTTGCACCAACACACATATCAGCCTCCAATGTAACACACACACATAGAATGAGAGAGAGAGAGAGAAAATAAACCTTTCGTTAGAGAGTGTTTCTCCATGTGTGTACGGAATGGACGGGGATATAAATGTATCTCATCACCATCGCCACCACCACCATCACACATCCATCCATCCATCCATCCCCGTTATATGGAAAAATCTCTAGCCTCTGTCAACACACACGTAATCACCTCTCTCCCTCTCTCTCTCTTATTCAATTGCACAGTCAATAAAGGAGGTAGACGAATCCTCTCTGATCAGTTCAAACCAGAAACGGTTGATGAACAATCAAAGGATGAACATTGCACTCTCCCTTATTTATTCTCGTCTCAAAAATTTCAATTTTATTTTTTCTGCACACAATCTCCAGTCGTCATTTCTTTCAACGTCTTCCAGTACGCGTTCTAAAGTCCTCGCTTGGCCCACAATTGGACCACGAGTATGTATAGGTGTCCAACGGAAGATGTTGTCCACCCTAAACTTTTGAAAGCTCAAGGCTCTTTATAGCCCACGACATGGAGAGTTTGAATAAAGAACAACAACGATCACTGCTGCTGAACAATTATGACGTACTATGGTTACAGTAAAAAAAACTATAGAAGGAGAGAAGGCTTGATTAGAAAACCTGTGCCTTAAAAAGTCGTTTTACCCGAGGTCTAATTGAGCTAGCATATATACAGCTCAAGGACAAGAGTAGGCACAAGGCTAAAGGACTTTACGATTTCGTAGTTGCAACTCATTCATAACATTTGAATCTGAGAGCTGACCAATAAAATGAATAATTAATTTATCTGTCGTTGAGTAAGGTTTGGTTTGCTTTTCCATCAACATTGGTAACACATTTTCATATACATACACTATATGTGTTTTCACTGTCGTCCACTACATAGCTAAATGACTTCAAAACGCGTATCGTTTTTCAAAAATGCTTTCCATATTTCATGACATTTGTGATGAGCTGTCCATAAGCTCAACGCTCACTTGAGACAAGTCCACATATGTATGTATATTTAAAAAAGGAACGATAAAAAAGTTGACAGAGATAAGACATTATTGTTTAGAAAAATGCATTAAAGTGCGACATGCGAATTTCCATATCTTATATTTTTGACTGGTGTACCATTTCAACTTTCAATGATAAGTTGAAATACTATTGCTGTAAGAAGATTCAGCTTTGGTGTTGTTTTGAGCAGACCTGTCACTTTTTTCTTGTGCGATTGAACATGCGAGGCGGAAAAAGAGTCTGAGCATGTGAGACAGACAGATTGGACTGAGGAGTCGGTCAAATAAAGGGAGAAAAAGATGTTTTGTCGCTATCATAACCAGATAACGCTTTAGGAGCAGAGCCTTATTCTATTCTCCAGAGATTGTACAATCACGCAACTTTTGCCCAGAAAGGGAGAGAGAGAGAGAGAGAGAGAGAGTGAGAGCGAGTGATGAGGCTGACGCTTTATGATATTATGGAATAAAATTGCATTGTACGTATCATGTATTAGATAATAGTAGATGGAGTTGGGAAATGAATGAATAGAGACTTTCAATAAGGAAGAATACATAATAAATATATATATATATGTGTATGTATGTGTGTGTGAGGATATGAGTGGAGGCTAACAAACAAGTAAGCTAGTCGTGTCGTGATGCGGATGGGCTCCCCGCCTCAAAACATTTGTTCTTTTCTGCCTTTTCTGTCAGTGAGACCAATGAATTTCATAAACTAATGTAATATATTTATTATGAATCCGCGACCATCCTCCGATAAAACTCCATTATAACATTTGCCTCCCACGGCCCCTTCCCATTCCCACTCTCCCTCCCTTTGACTCTATTTAGTTATCTCTTTATTAATCACCTACATACACACACAAACACACACATATATCCATGAAACTACATATTATGTATTATTATACAAAGAGGAATTCTCTCTTGTAATGTTGCCAAAATACAAACGGATCAAATTAGATACACGGAAATCTTGAGCCTTCTCCGCCTTTCCATCATCTTTTCCTCTCTACCCCTCTTTCCATCCATCCATGAGGGGCAACTTGGCCTTTTTTGTGTGTAGTTATACTTGTATTATATACACTTGATGCACAGAATACTTATGGCTCATAAAATTGTGATACTTGCAGAAGTGAACAGCGAGGGGACTTCGGACGGCAATTCGGATCATAACTCTTCGGCCGATGAAGACTCTCAATTGAGACTCCGTCTAAAGAGAAAACTACAAAGAAATCGTACTTCCTTCACCAACGATCAAATAGAAGCGCTTGAAAAAGGTTCGTCCACCGTCTCACAAGTATACATCACATATTATATATATCTACATAAGTACATCATATGTTCAGAGTAACTTTGATTTGGATGGAAGATGTCTCATCCTCCCAACTACTTTACACTTATATACATACATCTGTCTGTATGTATGCATACATAGACATTCACTCATATAATAAATATATGTATACGCACTCCAACTCATGAATTTCTTTTTTTCCCTTCAATATTGTTTCCTTGAACAGAATTCGAGAGGACCCATTATCCAGATGTTTTCGGTAAATTTTCCACCTCATTTATACTCTCCAGGGTAGGGCAAGCAAGAGAGTCTATAAAATTCTTTACAGCCAACCTGCACGAATTTTATCACAATTCTCCAATATCTTTCTAATTTGACATTTTACAAGAGCTCAAACGCTTCCCCAAAAAAGATCAAAATATCAAATATTAGTTGTGAAATGACGAATTTCAAGTGGGCTATCTGAAAAGAATTTTATCAACTTTTGCTTGCACTATGACATGGTTTTTTAATAGTAATTGTTGCTTCTAGAACTGACTGACTTCATCCGTAGATTTTGCATATTATTGTTATTATTATGTGTTTGTTGTTAATTTTCTTTCTGAATCAAAATTGTAGCCCGTGAAAGGTTAGCGGAGAAGATTGGTCTGCCAGAAGCCCGGATCCAAGTCTGGTTTTCTAACCGTCGAGCCAAATGGAGAAGGGAAGAAAAGTTACGAACCCAAAGAAGGTAAAGATCAGAAATAAAGGATCCCAGAGTCCAAGTGTGTTTCTTGACTGCGTAGAAAGTGAGGTAAAATAATTTCATGATAATATATAATAAAAGGATGAGTTGTGTATTTTTACAGAGGGTCGGATCATATTGCCAGTTCACCGCCTCCTCCTCCTCCGACCACGACCACGTCTGCTGGCCGACTTCCCTTAAATTCAGGATTCAACTCCATGTATCCTTTGCCACAGCCCATCGCTTCCATGCCCGACTCATACAGGTATTTTTTTGCAACTTTGTCTTAATTTTAATCACCGTCTTGCCATACCTATGCTGTATATTAGGTCATTAACTCCTTTAACAATTGACAAAATTGCATAGATTCACAAGCAAAGGGTTTTTGTTCTCGATATCAACCTGAAATTGACGACAGTAGCTCTCCTAACCCCACTCATTTTGTTTTCAATTTGTTTTTTCTCATTGTAGAAAATCGAAAATCAATGATTTGCGTAATAAGTACATTAAGGGGATTTTATGCCTCACATCAGTTCGATTTTCAAAAATTTACTCTCGGACTTCCGCGTTAGCAAGTCTCAACAAGCATAAAAAATGATTTTAAACTTTTTTACAACTTTTACATCTCGGTTCAGTGGTTTCAAAATTACGACGTTTTGAAAAAACTGGTTTTTGAGTTAGATTCCCGGTACTGAATTACAAAGGCTGATTTACTTTAGTTTAGCTTGTCAGACATGAAAATTATCTAATGCTAAGCCAAAACAAATGTTTGAATTAAGAAAAAAAAGCTCATATCTAACTAACTATAACAGTAAAAAAAAATTTATTTTCGCTTCTACCAAATTGTAGTTGCCGAACGTGACAAAGCAAAACATAATTAGTCTGTACTTTAAAATAAAAGTTAATTTTTCACAGGGTAGATGCTTGATTAGAAGCAGCTACTCGAATACATTATATACATGGTTGTGATAGATTTGATGTGAATGATAATTTAATGATTTTATAAGGTATATAATATTAAGCTTAGACAGCTAGTCTGCTCTAGTGGCTAAGGCAATGCGTTTGTACTTTGTACGCTATACGGGGTCAAGGCTTCGCTTCCTACTACTGTCGAGTCGAACCTGGCAGGTATCACCGAGTTGGTACGAGGTTCGCTGTTATACAGTAGGTACCCTTCTCTTACACTGTTTAGAGTTACCTTCTCTAAATAAAGAGTCTCGGTTCCACCAACAACAGAGTCACATCTGAGTACCGTCTGGTGCAGGGAACTTTCGACTATAAACTCGCATTTTTTTAGCATTGAGCTGTGCTTGTAGTTTGTTTTTCTAATGAGATGAATCCTGAAATGGATTTATAATCATGTACATAATGTTTACATAATACACACTGAATGAGTAGCTAGAGAATAAAATCTAGGGACGAATGACTTACTTGTTAGTACATATTGTGGAAATGTTGTAGAGTAACTGATTCAAGTTAGATAGATGGATTGGTGGATACCTACGTATGTGGACACTACTGTATGGATGTTGAAGGGAGTTATGAGTTTCTCCTTAAAGGACATGGGGCTGCCATGCTTTTATATTTGTAGTTAATACTGCCGTTTGGACTAATAGAATGTGTTCCCCGCTCTCTCTCTCTCTCTCCCTCCTTCTCTCTCCCTTTCACTTGAAATCATTATTAAATTGGGTTTAATAATAAAAGTCTGAGATGTGTCACATGTAAACCACGAACAGAGATTCGCACTTCTCGCCCTTCTCCCGTTTTCTTCTCGAATAGTTTTACCAGCGGCTTGGAATGCCTTCTCTCCTCATCCAAACAATTCACAGGAACGTCATGTCAAAGGGAATTTTCCGTACAACATGCCCCATGATAAAATCTATCTCAGTACATCCGCGTATATAATATGTTGTCTATTACGCATATCTTTGATAGATGTAAACATGCACGTATACACGGATGGTCTGCACCACTAACTCAATTTTATTTCCAACTCCCATACCGACTGTTTGCTTCATTTTTCCAGTGCAATGCATGCATGTAGGTAATAGACGGTCCATTAACCCGTAAAAATACACCAATGGGTCAAATGACCCAATGGCATATTGCTTCAAAATGGAGTTATTTCAAATATTGAAAAAATTCACGCATACTAAATGGCTCATTGCGGATCTTACGAGCCATCATTCGATTTTTTTCATCCACTAGAACCGGAGTTAGAGCATAGAATCAACAACTCCTCTGTGTTATAATTTCAAATAAACAAACTGCACAGCGGGAATATTTTTTTTCAAATCGCTCTATGAAGCATTGTCATAGAAAATATGACATCGAATATTGTGTACAGTTTTTTTTTCAATGTTTGTGGCCGCGAATTTTTTTTAATGACCATTGGGAATAATTAAAAAATAAATGGTGTCCTTTTACGGGTTAAACGACTTTACTATTTTAGATACATATGAAGTAAGGAGTATTAAAAATGTGAAAGAAAATTTCCTTTGTATGTATTGTATCTGTATACCTGAAC
This sequence comes from Sminthurinus bimaculatus, assembly GCA_034698285.1. Classification (NCBI taxonomy): domain Eukaryota; kingdom Metazoa; phylum Arthropoda; class Collembola; order Symphypleona; family Katiannidae; genus Sminthurinus; species Sminthurinus bimaculatus. The sequence continues at coordinate 9,949 of JAQIVE010001931.1, read as the reverse complement.
AAACAATGCAAAGAAAGTCCCCTTCTACAATTCTCCTTATTGTTTGATCCGTCTACTTTGTACAAACCTCAAAACGAAATAACTGCATGATATAAAGGAATGGAAGAATTTAAGTAAAGCAGGAATTTTGCCAAGGCAACACACATCATATTGCATCTCACATTTCAAAAATTTGCTCTCCTTTTGCATTGCTTTGACTTCCTGGAAATAAAATTGTAACAAAGTGAACCTGAATCTGCATATAAAACTATGGTACTGGTTGCTGGTAATGCATACATATGAATAGCATGCTGATTCATGAACTTTCTTTACCCCCGAGGAAATAATAAAGGAAGGAAGGAAAAACTACAGTCACAATTCAAATCTGAGAGGCTTGACACTATATTTTCCATCTCGTAAAAAAGTTTTTTTTTTTTTGAAAACTTGATTTATTGTTTGTGAGATAAAAAGAATGAAAAAATATACCCTTGTACATAATATGTAGTACAATCTTTATGAAAAATTTAAAACATTTTCTACAAAAATTGTCCGCTTGAGGTCACAGACAAATTTGGCCAAATTTTTTGTATTATGAAATAAAAAAATATTTTTAAAAAACTTTAAACTAATGCTTGAAAAATAACTTTTAAAATAACAGTAACTTTTGCATCGCAACTTCCACGAACCTCACGACTACAAAATAATGGTGCAGTGGGTACAGAAACAAAATAGGAGAAAAGTCTCTCACTCTTTTTTCTCTTTTTGCTTTTACCTTAAAGCCAAGCCTCACAGGAATATACATATATACGAGCATAAATAATAACGAAGTCGGTTGGTTGTTTGGTTGGTTGGATGGCTGGCTGGTGGACGGCAGTTGAAGTTGATTTACTTGGAAGGTAGGGATTTGTGATATTGAAGAAGAAACGTCATATCTTTACTCTTTACCTACTTTCCATCCTCATTTCTTTTCCAGTGTCCCACATCCCGAAAAAAATTCCAAGATAACTACACAGAATGTGACAGGGAGAAAACTAGGAGCGTATACATAAAAACCCCACACACAGAACACAGCACCGTTAAAATGTAGACTTTTCACTTTCCCCTACAAAATATTATCATGACACGGCCGTCATTATTATTATCATCATCATCATTACGTACCTACGGTGCCACGACAGTTAGAAGAAAAAAACGCGAGAGAGAAAGAAAAATCCTACCCACGGTTAGACCAATTTAAACGGGGGAAAATGTAGGTACATACTACATACACGAAAAAGAAATAATATGCTCGAAAAATCTCCCATCATATTTTAAACCCCCGTATTTCCTCTTCCCCCTGTTTTCTGCTTCTGCCTCTATTTCCCTACTCCTACTCTTTTACTTTACTCTTTCACCTACATAAATTCCCGACTCTTGCTCTTTGCTCTTCACTCTCCTGATTTTCTTCTTTTACTCCTTGTTTCTCTTCCTCTTTTACTTCGTCTATTACTTCAATGGCCCTGAATGCTAAAGTTGATCTTGATGTTCTGATGGATCTGTGGATTTTCTATTAGTTTTTGGTTTCCTTCCCCTCGGAAAAAACAAGGAAGCGACAACTTTGAGGTGGAGGCTCAGAGTAAATAGTAGAAAAATCCTTTCTTTTCATCTCCTCATCACATCACATCACCGCGGGCTCACTTTTTCTTCAACAACTAAATGAAAGTTAGAACGCAGAGGAATTGAATGAAAAGCTTTTGTCCTTGTATGTATAAAGTTAAATACAGTGAGAAAAAGCGAGTAGACGTCTAACGGAGACAAACGGGAGATGTGAGGATGAGTCGGGCTGACTGTTGAAGGGCGACATGGGAAATATCAGACCAAAACGATTTAGTTTCAAAACACCCTGCGAATTCAGTCACTGCGATCCAATGAAAAATAGAGAGAGAGAGAGAGAGAGGAGTGAGAGAAAGTGAAAGAAACTGGGGGCAAAAGACAAGGTCGATATTATACTCCCATGTGGTAAGTGAGAGTGTGGAGTAAGAGAGAGAGAGAAAAGGAAAGAAAGAACATACGCAATGGGAGACAAGGGAAGAAAACACTTTAACAAGTATAAAGTATACATATGCATTTCTCTCTATTTTTCTTTATGTATCCACACTTATGTGTACATACATACATGTGGAATGGACTCAGGTGGAGTCATATTTGCCACACAAAATGTTTACTCACTCCGATAATCGATTTCCCTCTCTGTTCGTCTCTCTCTTTCTCTCTGTCTCTGTCTCATGTGATGTGAAAGAGTAATACATTTTACTCGCCATCTCTTTATTTCACTTTACTTTTTGGTATGTACTTTTGTATCTTGCTCCATGCATTTGTAAACTCTATTTATGAATTGGATCTTGGATCCTTCACTTTCCCCCTACTTTTCTCTCTTGTGGTTTAGTATACATTATACATATTCTATCCTACCTGTGACTGTGCTTGTGTCTCGATGTGTGTCGTCTTTTTATTTTATGTATGTATATTTATTTAGGTATACATCTTTGGGTAAATAAACGAGCTGATGTTTAAACACACTTTAGCTCGGTCTCCTTTCTTCCAGAATTGAGGCACACATGTGAATACGTACGAAGTACAATGTACGTACGTATTCAGGGAAATGTGGCCAAAACTTGAGCAAACGAAAAAAGCTTGGTCGAACCCAACTTTCACTTTCTTACAATTTTACTATTACTCTTTTTCTTGACTGCTCAAATATGGCAGAATATGACTACAAACTCCTCTTGTGTTTGAACAAGCTGATCGGGAGGTTTAATGGAAGACAATGCAATACAATACAATACTCAATATTGAGACTATCACATCTTGTCTCCAATCGTATGGATTTTGTGTATGATTTATTGTAAGTTCCATTTCCAAGTACCTACAGGAGAAAGATGTAAATTCAAACTTGCTTCTGCCCCCGTGTTCAAAATACGCATATTTAGTGTATAGTGAAGCGTTTTCTGATTTTTACATGAAAAAATGAAACAAAAACTTGTCTTACTCCTGACTTTTTGAGTGAGGGAGAAAGTGGGACGACAACTTGTACACATTACACATGTGGCCCACAAAAGAAGGGAAAACTTGGGCCTGGACAGTATACAGTATGAAAAGGTAAAAACATTGGCGATGGTGATGAGAGACTCGTAAATCGGAGATCGTAAATTGTATAAATAATAAAATGCGGAATGGGATGAGTTTTCAATTATTGAGGATGAAAAATGTTATTCCCTTTGTGTGTGTGTGTTGTGTATAGACATAAAACATACATGCTTTTCGTGCACATTTTAGGGCATTAATGTGGTTTTATCTCAATCAATACCAAGAACCAGTCCGTTGGACAAAAATGTGTACACATCTGTACACATGCATATGTTTACTATCATTACTTGTTCTGTTTGATTTTTTTGCATACAGCTATGATATACTTATAAATTAAAGAGGTTTGACTCTGGGTAAGGAATGTGCTTTATTTGCATTCAGTGACTTCAAAAATGCTCTTAAAAATAAAAAAGCAAGACAAAAGTAGTGTTTGGCACAGCATCAAAAATTTCGAAAAATTGTGTGTAATGATATCATCTACCATATAATTAAGGCATAACGAATAAGTGAATGCCAAACACATCCCTATAAGAGCTTCAAGGATGGATAAAAGATAGATTAATCAATTTTTTACTCAGTGTCAAACCTCTTTACAATTACAATTCAAGGCACATACACATACAGAATTACAGAAAACGACAAGGAGAAGAATTAGATACATAGTAGGGACAAACCTCTTCTCGTCTCGGCTCGCCTCGTTGAAGACGGAGTAGTAGTGGCTGAGGAGTCTTTCTCCCGGTCTCCTGGTGGTCCAGGACTAGAATTTCCATCGCCTTTACTTCGGTTACTACTTATCGACCCTCTGAAAACATACAGATGTATATGTACACAAATAATATATAAGGATAATAGATAATACAGGAATACAGAGTAAGTATCGACGTAGTATTAGAGCAGAGTAGCTTGCATCATCATAAGACTCATGACCGACCATCAGTCAGCCATTACTTATTTATTATTGACACTTTACCCGTCTTACACACTTGAGAATCCCTACTGCAAACAAACCGTCGTCATGTTAATGTGGATACTGAACAGTCATACAGTTACGTAAAAAGTAACAGTTTCCCTGTCCTTCATGTATAAGTATAATGTACATATATGGAGGATAATGTATTATGATAGAAATCGTAATAAATGTATTGTTTCCCGCTACTCTGTTTTATTGCGCCATGTGCTACCGTTTGCTTTGGCTTCGTAAAACATGGAACATGGAACAAGTGTCGTTGTCAACCTTTGTAGGTACAACTTAACAAGAAGTATAGTTAGTGCCTACTGTTAAAAGTGTAGTAAGCTGTGTTGTTGTCCCGTGACATATTTAGCAATGTACGTTTCTTCGCAATGTTTCTTTTACGACTTCGATTATCATATTTCTTTTAATTTTTTTACGTGGAAATACCTATCAACTTTATTGCAACACTTGATGGTGGTAAAATCCCATGCATAAAATCCAGGCTATACTGAGACAGAAAAAATGAAAGTAGTAATATAAGTGAGATTAGGGCAAACCTCAACACAATGTGGTAAGAAAATTGTTTGCCCATATTTTGGCAATAGTGAAAAATGAAATTTCTATTGATTTTTACAGTAGGCTTGTTTACTTTGGAAAATAATTCAAATGTAATTTCGTCAGTTTGCCCGGTCTCACTTGATGTCCATTATCATTCATAAAATTGTTTAGCTGAAGGCTCCTAGAAATAATTTTTTTAGTGACAGCCTTTGACATTTTCGATAAACGTCTCTAGTATCTATGTATGTATGTGTGATTAATCTTCCAACGGAACCACATAATAAATATTGTGTTATTATTATTGCGCCTCAAAATGGTTTTATACAGTGCACTTATAATAATGTGTAAAACAGTAAATATTCGAGCTTGATGTAAGAAAATTTGATATATATTATATATGTAGGTACACGTATTTTGAAAAATGAGCCATGTTTACTGAGCTACCAGCTCATTTTTCAAGCAACAGATTTGATGGAAGCCAAACGAGTGTTTGTTTACGATATCAAACATACCTCGAGGAGCGTCGACCTGTGGAACGTCGGGAGGGGTTGTTTCGATGGAGCATCGTGCCCTTCCTCACAAGCATCGACATTTTTCAATTTCTTTTCTTTTTCACGGTGATGAATCCTGCAAGTAAAAAATACAATCATATTTTTGAAATATTAAACTCATTTCTCCAAAACGCCATTCATTGCTCTTGTCAATATATATACATTATACATACAATAAACGCCCTCTCACCCATTCCAACATTTTGGAAATAAACACCCGATAGTTTAATTTAATTGAGTTGCATTTGTCATTGAAAAGTAATGTGCTTAAAAATATGCGCATTTTACATTATATATATACCGTAAATGTTCTTTTAGTACGACTGTCCTACACAAGTAGGAGCTCTCTATGATTTTAGCAGTTATCCTACTTTCAAACATTAGAAGGTACCTTACTAACAGAACAATATCATAATCGGTATATTACGTATATACTACATACATATGAAGTAAAATAGAGCAATCGTATTATACACAGACCAATACACTGAAATTATATTCAAAAGACTAAAGACTGGGTAAAATAATGGAATGGAGAAGAATGGAATTGAGAGAGACAGATAAGGATTCGAGAGATGGAAAATTCTATTTCAATTTTTTGTTGTTGGGTATTGGGGTGGAAGTCGATGCTAAGTCCGATAGGTTTATTTTATACGTACCTATCCCATCCAGTCCATTCAAATATCCATTCAAACAATATGGTGTTAGTGCCGATTCCTAAAATGGTTATGGAAAATTGTGCAAAATCCTACCAGCTCATTCATACATGGTACGTAGAATACATACAACACACTTACATACTTTACTTGCATACGTACAAAGAGAGAGTACAGGTAAATGGAAATATTTTCTCTAGAAATTTGACTTGCAGATTTATGTATTCTGTATTTGTCTGCTGTGATATTTGGATTGGGGCTCACACTCAGATTTGGATTCGTATTCGGATTATAGTTACCAAGCTATAGAGGGCCCGGAACTCTCTCTCTCTCTCTCTCTCCCTGCTTCTTTGTCTCTACTTATCCTATCCTGTTTTAGACAGCAGAGACCTTCCAATTTAATTCAGTACTTAATATTCCCTCAATATTCCGATTGATGTTTGTCTCCTTATTGTACATACATCGTTGCTGGGCACTTTCACTCAATCCTCGACTCAAAATGAAAAGCAAACCCAAGACGAAGCAAAACAAATCCAAACCTTGTGGAATTTATGTACATACATATTACACAAAAACTTACTTAGAAAAAACCAGAAGAATAATGAGCAGCAACAGATTCCAATGGAAGTGTAGAGCTGGAGTTGCTTGACGACTCGATCCTTGTAAAAATCCTTTATATATTTCTACACCGTAATTACAGTTTACAATTAGAAGCTCGACTTTTTTTCACGTTTTTTACTAATGAGACGGTATATTTATGCAGATGCAATTAATTCCAGCTTGGCTATCTCTTCTTGCTCTTCCGCACCTCGGAAATTCACAAAAATAAATCCACCACAAACACTTCAATTTTTCCTTTCAAGTTCACCCACTGCACACAAATATGTATAATGTATAATATAAGCATGAGCATGGAAATAGACACACACCGTGAAAAAACAGTTTTAATTATTCATGGACAACTCTTTTTCCCTTTCCGAATTTCCAGCCCTCACTTTCTCTCTGTAATATGTAATATGTATGTATCCTGTTTTCAAGTCTGTCTAAATTTCACTGTGTGTATTATATGCATATATGTAAGATCGGCAAAAAATTCAAAGCTCTTTCGGGGCCGAATCAACACTGAATTTAAATTTTTTTTTTGAAGCTATTATGTATTCAAACAAGATTTTGCTGATACCTCGAGTCAAAACGTGAGGAAAAGCAACTTTCTTCCGAAGAAAGAGCGAAACTGGAGCTGTCTTTTCTCCGCTCTCCAGCCTTTCCCCAACTGAACGTGTTCAACTTCTTCTCACTCTTCGTTTCTCCTTTTTCTTCACAGCTTACAGCTTACAGTTCACCGTTCTTCGTCTTCGTCTTCGTCTTCGTCTTGCTTACTATTCCTTGATACACATCACGCAAGGAGAATCTATCACTTTTCATTTATTCCTTTTCTGAACTTTGTGTAAATGATAGGGAGACAGCCGAATGTGAATGTGAATGTCTCTCTCTCTCTCTTTCTCGGTTGATTGGCTAGACGGTTTGTTTGTCTTATGCCCCGTTGTGCATTCTTGTGAAATGTATATATTATCCAGTTTATACTAAATATTTACGGTTGGTTAATTGGTTTGGTTGTATGTATATTGTATGTATATAGAGAGAAAACAAGCTGCGGATAAGAGTGGGGCACGAACGGGATAAATTACAATGATTTCGACTCGGGCGGTCACTCCAAGCACTGATGTGTTCTTCCTCGTATTCGTATTTGTGTATTCGTAATTCCTATAGTGTGAGGCCGTCTCGACCTCGAGTCTCTCTTAATTTATCAGTTTACTCCTGGTTGACTAGACTTGATGTAATTTAATGCTTTATTTGACTCTCACCAGCTGACTATATAGATGGATAATGTATAGATAGATGGCTGACTGGCACTAACTTCTTATTTTTGTTGGAAATTCGTACTAAAATGTATTATCTATGTAGTATCTATGTAGCAGATAGCAGATGCATGCATACATAATATATAAATTTATATGGAACTTGGGATTTGAATCTGACTTTTGAGGGGCAGACAGACACAGGTTGATCATGTATTACTAATGTATAATAATAGTTACTCAGGTATATTAAATGTACAATATATAATATATACTGATGGTAATGTTCTTTTATACGATCTCTCGCGAGGAGGAATTAGGCCATGTGGAAGGAACAAAGCGAAAAGAGGAAACAAGTTATGCGAACCACTTCCAGTTCTCAACTGTATAATAAATGTACTTCTACTTGAGACCTCCACTGTACGTACGTGCAAACTTGGGCTGCTCCGCTCTCTTTCTGGTTCTGGTTCTAGTTCTAGTTCTGGTTCTTGTCCTGTCTTGCTCTCCAGCTGAATTCTCCTACCGGTATGGCATTATTTTTTCAAACGTCAGTCAGTCAAGCCAGTCTCCAGCTAGGTAAAAGCAAAAGCAAAAGCTGAAGGCAGAAGCTTCTTGTTCGTATTTACTTCGGCTCCAGAGCGCACATGCGTTCCTTATATATTATATGACTATGACTTTTCCCTCACTTTCTCCCCATGCTTCCCAGCTTAGCACGTTTTGATACGGATATAGATATGGATTTGGATTTATGTGTATAGGTAATATACATAAATAGTTTGGAAAATATTGTGGGAAAACGTAGGAAGGATTTTAATACAGTATAGTGGAGAAAGGTGAAAGCATGAGTGGGGGGCTCGAGTTGAGCTAGAACAGGAGCTAAAGTTGTGTTTGTATATTATGTATGTGGAGATGTGGTTGTATTTGTATTTGTATTTGTATTTTGATTTGATATTGAATAGTTGAAATTTCAATGAGATTGCATATTACTTTGAATTGGGATTGAACTTTCTCCCTTTGTTCACTTGACTTTCTACATATTATACAATATAAGCCAAAAGGCAGAAGGAGAAAGAGAGAGTGTTTGTTTTGTAAGAGCATTTTGTACAGGTATGGATATATAGGCATACTTCTATTATGTATTACCTTATGTATAATATATAATATTATTATTAAAGCTATACAAGACATAAAGGAAAAATAGAAACTACATTTAGGATTCCATCAGGTCTTTTTTAGGTTTTCCTTTTGAACATTGAACGAATATAATAGGGCGGAAAAACGTGCGTGATTCTCAAACGTTCCGGAAATGTCCATCTAACACGCAGTCCTATGTACATATTATGTATGTTCCAGTCCAATCCATGTTTGTGTGTATGTAGTATGTATGTAAAAGTGTTGAGGTCTTTTTGAGTTTACATACATATGTGTGTTTGGGACCCAAGCTGAAAAACCATGGATGAACAACTCTAGACAAATAAAACTAAATACAATATAATACAAATCTAATTTTTGGATCAAAAACGTATTGTTTGTGGGGCGGCGCGTGTAGCATGTATATTTTACTTTGTATACATACATACCTATATAATGCATACAAATGTTCATCAATGATTGTACAATAGCTCAAATCAGAATTCAGTGCCACATACACAAACTCAACTCAAACTTTCAGTTGTATGTATCTAGGTTCCAGTTTGCATGCAGCGAGAGACTCTCTGTGTGCAATTTACACTGTGTGAGAGGGTCAATTAAAGGACCACTCACATTTTACTTTGTCCCGCTTCCCCTTTCTAATTTGAGTTTTATTACAAAGCTATCATACATCAAAATGTGAATACATGTACAAATTTACAATGTATGGACGTTCGTTTTCCATCGTATTACGCATGTGTTTAATGCACTAATTATTACTTGTGATAAATGTTTGCAAACACGGGCTTTTGTGATGAATGTTGAGACATAATATGAACAATGTAGGTTTATTCACATAATACATATTGCCTGTTCATGATGTTTTATACACGAATTAAAGCAATTTTGGAAAAATAAAAGTGATAAAATTAAAATGTTGGCTTTGAACTGTGTTATTAAAGATGTTGTTTTGTCATAAGGAATTATCAAAAAGTATATGACATAATATAACTGCACAATGCTGTTAAATAGAAAAGATGGTTTACGAGCCTGCACATTTCAAACATGCTTTACAAACAAACGGAGGTTTTTTAGATAGACTTCCTGTTATTTAAACGTAAAATCCACCGCACGTATCAT
>JAQIVE010001930.1:0-22105 GCA_034698285.1 Sminthurinus bimaculatus | reverse complement strand
ACTCAGACAAGCTTTTATACAATTATCATAAATTAGGCCTTTATTTTCGTATTTCGAAGACAGTTTCATTTAAAATTATGTAGTATAATGTATAATCCATATCATAATAATATTAAATCATATTATCATCGTAGTCGTTGAATCGAGCACAGAGTCAATATCATAAATAAAAAAATTTAACATTAAAGCTTTTTAAAAAACATTTACAAAATGTAGCCAATCAGAAAACAAATTATCGCAATAACTCAAACTTTACAATATTATCTTAATTAGTTTCTATATATTTTAAAATATTGGATGGAATTGAGCTTTTATACTAAAATTATACGAAGACATATCACATTAAAATGCATAATAAATTATACATGAGTATATTTTATTGATTGTTGAGCATTATTATCCATTTTTGATTGAATTCTGAGCAAATAAGTATATATTATTGATTATTGTATTGATAAAGACAAAATTTAGTTGATTTTGTTTTGTCTTGAATATTGCTTTTGAATTTTAGCCCAAGCTACAAAAACTTGGGACGAGGAGGAAGAAAATGTTGACGATCAAAATTACGCGTGATAGAAGGGCCCAGTCGAAGATCTCCTCTTGCTGTTTTGGCTTGTGCACACTGGAACTTGCCCCGCTCCTCTCCGTCCCGCACTCGACCCTCCACTCACAAACGCACTCGATCACTACCTCCATCAACGGGGCCATTGTTGTTGTTGTCTCATTTGTTTCATTGTTTCCGGTAGCAGTCTGTTCCTCTTCTTCTTCTTCTACTTGCAGTTGACCATCGTTTTCCCACGAGGAAGAATTTTTCTTGTTCATCATTGAGCTGAGACTTTGATTCTGGTTCATCGGAGAAACGGATTCTTCCAATTTTTCTGTCTCGTTAGAGTTGGATATATCAGGCCGAGTTTTGATTTCAGGTTGTGACGGAGACTTTTGTCGGGGTCGACGTTGCGGACGACACTTTCCAACTCCCTCCACTCGCCGGGGTCCAGATGCTATCTTTTTGCATTCTTCACCATCGACTCCTTGTACAACTACATATATACAAAACATTTACCATAAATTTTAAAAATGTACCAGACAACTTACAAAATACTTTACAATTAGTTTTACAATGAGCTTTTTTATATTTTTGTACCTTCAACCGTAATTTTCGGTTTACAGTCTGCTCCCGGTCCCCGACTCACGAGTCCAATCCATGGAGGAGAAATGTGGGTTCCTCCTCCACTACCACCTCCAATTCTTCCGCCTCCTCCCACTGATCCAATTCTACCTCCTCCTCCGACTCCTCCATAACCCCCACGAAATCCTCCACCTCCTCTAAATCCTCCTCCTCCGCCCCCTGAACTTCCACCGCCTCCTCCTCCACTGCCTGTAATGTAAAAAAAATCACAGTAATAATTTTGGAAGTTTTAGATTAAACTTTAACTTTTTAAAATTTAAGTAATTTCCAAAACTTTTATGTAAAAAAGCAAAAATTATTACCACAAGACGACGGTTGAGCAATTACAACAAGAGTCACGATAAAGATGTAAATCCCACAGACTTTCGTCATTTTATCACAATGTTAAACCTTTCACACAATTCTTTAAGCTTTTTTTAATTATTAGTAAAGCACTTTAATTTTAATTGAGCAGTTTGTCCATTTATCACAGTATAAATAAATTAAAATGTAAGGAAGATTTTATCTTTTTACTTTTTTTAAATTTTAACTACATTATGGGAGGGGGGCAAGGGAAGGGGGAGGGGATGAGAGGAAACACACGGTGAAAAATTGAATAAGGAATTATCCAAATTAATTAAATTGAATCCACTTTTTAATTTTAATGTTCCCCTGGAATATTATTACTTCACTTTATTCTCTATATCAATATTATACTTAAGCTACTGAAATAGCCCGTGTGTGTGTGTGTGTGTGTATGTATTTTTTACTGTGTGAGTTGTGAGTTAAACTTGAAGTCGGAGAGAGAAACGGAAAGGTGAGAAGAGAGAGAAACGGAAACTCGTCAACTTTGGCCTTATCTACATGTTGTATCGTTATACATACACAGTTGCCTATATCCAGTGCTTACGTATTAACTAACTAGGATAAGTCCACGTACTCTTTTTGGCCAAGGAAAATTAAACGACCACCTTACGACGTTCTCTATCTCTGTAAATACAAACACTGAAGATAATGGATTCACTATACGAATATGAATCGTATTTTCTCCAACGAATGTGTGTATTGCTGGAATAATGAGAGAAAGCAGTGGCGACTTTGTACTTTGTACTTCGTCGATGTGTCGTCAAACTCGAGGGATACACTGACGATGAGTATGTTGATAGTTGATACATACATAATACATACATATAGATATTTATGTACTGTCTACGTATTTTTACATTTATACTGGAAGTGCTGGAGAAGGTAAAAGTAGAAGAAAGCTCGAGTCAATGACGATATTAATATGTATGTATGTACCGCACGAGGCAAAATGGCACAATCTACTCCTTAAAAGAAAGCCTGTATGCATAAGTATACCTATGAATTTTACATATATATATGTGGGTATTTTCGTAGCTGTAGAGCTGTGATACGAATACAAAATCCACTCCTTTTTTCAATATTCCATTTTACACACAAGCAGAAATAAGGCCACACATACACGGGACAGTAAAACATTTACCATTTATACACACAGAGAAAAATATTCCAAATATCGACGTGTATAAAATATATGTATGTATTTACGCAGTTCAAACAAAGAAAATGCCAAGCCAATTATTTTTGGACATGATTTGCCCTCAAATTGGAAGCCAATTTGAGTGATCTCCGCCTTTGATAAAAATAAAAGTGGGCTCGTTTTATTTATTTTTGACAGGCGGATTGACAAGAGACAAGACGTATGTAATTAACAAGGATGTGTGTACGATGTACGATGTACGTATAACGTAAATAGGCGTACATATAGTGTGTATAATAGTAGTGGAACAATCGTTGAATTTTATTGTCCAAATGGAAGTCCCAATGCCTTAGAATTTTACATAAGTGCGTACAGGGTGCTCAATAATTAAGTTAACATTTCATAAAACTACTGCGACTATCAACAATCAACATGAGGTAAAGAGGGGTAAGTAAACTAAAATAAAAGAATCTTGAAACAAGTACCTTTTAAACGACAGGTGGTTTGACCTCAGGGCCACGCAAGGTCAATCTTTGACCAGATTGGGAAGCACAAATTAAGTTTTTATTTTTTGGCACCAAAATGATTTTATAAAAACACTTGGCATTTTTAAGGTGACAGTGCCTTTTGGGCTTTGAAAAAAAATTCAGCGCCATATTTGAGTGGTTCATTTTTGAAAAAGTCTGGTCTTTTCATAGCGTTAGGAAAACTTGAAAACTTACGAATTTTGACCTCCAAATTTTTATGCGGCCATATACATAGATTCTGCCGTTTACTGATTTTGAAACCAAAAGTAACTTGAGGGTGTTTTTGAACAACTTGCAAAAATTGTAAACTGTTACCCTAATTTTTGAACACCCGGTATATGGAAAATTTCTTTACTGTTTTGTTGGCTCGGTGAAGTATCTAGGTTTTGAAGAGGCTTTTGGTAGAGTTTACATATCAAATGGGGTAAATTCGTTTACATAGATACAAGTACAAGCATGGTTACAAACCTGTATTTAAGTATTTTGGTCTAATTACAGGTTCTTCTTTTCTTTGACTACCTGCGTCTTTTTAAATGGAAGCCGTAAACGAATGTATCTGCACATACATACTGTCTATTTTTATTGAGATGGTGATCCAAATTTTACTTTTGCCATCTATTAGCATGGAGAAAGTAAAATTTGGATCACCATCTCAATAAAAATAGAGAGTATATACTACAAATTGCTCATAAAATTTATGACAGGAAATTGATATGATTTATTTTTGTATATTAAATAATATAAATAGCACACTGGTTTTCTCAACTGCACCATTTCTCACATATTAAATAACTATTGAGCGATTGAGCCACCTGTTGTGGATTTTCAACGTAGTTATATACCGAAATCAATAAAATAAATGGCGACTCATCTCATTTTTCTATGTACCCTTCTTTTTTGCATAAAAGCTTACTGACTCTCTTTGCTAATTTGAAAATGTTCACCACAATGAAACGTGGACTTTTAAGTGCTCATAAGCAAGAAAGTAAGGCTACTTCATTATTCAACACAACACAGCATAGCCGAATCGTCATCCAGCTTACTATACTGTGTGGGATGATAGTGGAAATAATAGTTCGTTTATGTAATAATATTCATAATCAACTACATGTTGTACAATTACCTGAATTAATATTTAGATAAGCATGTAGACGAATGAATGAGCAATCGAACAACAGTCGAAATATGACTATCAAATTCCCGAATAATAATGTGACTTATTTCGAATATGTACCTCATTATCGTTTACCTATTTAAGATACTTGGCTGACGACGAATATTTAGATACGCAAACAAAATCCCTTGGCCAAAATAAGTACGTAAGTCACCGAAACATAAATACGTACATGTAAATCAAGCAGCATAAATAATGCAAACTTTTGTATCCATACCTCATACCTCTTGGTTCACAGCATACTTACTAATAATATGTATGTTGTACTTGATATGCTGTACATGGCTAACAATAAGTTACTCAAGTACAGAGTTTGTAAATTATGTGGTATTAATCTACAGTGTATATTGTACACTGTAGATGTAATGTATCTTGAAATCCCGTTTAGATTTCTCCGCTTTACACATGCAATTGAAGTCGAGTTAATTTGCGTGCCATTTTGAGATTATTATTATGTATGTATTTACATATATTACGTATACTGTAGTCGCATTGAAAATGCCCTGAAAATTTGCGTGCAAAAAGGCCAAGTATTAATAAGGAAAGGAGGAACAAGGAAAATCAACAGTGGAAAGGAAATGAAGCTCACACAGACTTGTATGTATGTATGCATGTAGTGGTTAGTAGTTAGTCGACATTTACAATTGGCCACTTTCTCTCTGCTTTGTTTATGGCATGTGGAGGGAAATGAGAGTAGGTAATCTAGGAATATTATGAGAAATATACAATCAACAATTTTAATTCCGTTTACACATAATAGAAATTCACCTCCTTTTTCGGCAGAGTAGTTGACTATATTATTTACTATTTAGCTCGAGCACGTGCAGCTCCACCCATCAAGTCTCGATATGTATATTGACAAATAATATGCACACATAACTGGCTGGCTGTATGTATGTAAATTGTAGCAATTTTGTCCGTGTAATTATATCATTCTGAGTAAACAACATAGATATGTGACTTAAAAAGTGGGTCTGGGTCAAGTCCGTAGTTTCTTGATTTTCTTCCTCCAGGAAAACAGAATTTATGTCATTCAACTGCTTGACTTTGCACTGTGAGTAACTGTCACTCAGGAGTATAAACAAATAACCGATAAAAGGTTCTTTCAAGAGAAAGTAAAAAACAGCACAGATCATCAACGTCATGGGAAAGCATGGAGCTCACGGGGTCGAAGGCGACTGGAAAAATTTTGAAATCCGAATCGCCGCCCAGAACGACATTGGAATTTTGAAGAAGCACTTGAGGGACAATTTTTATTTGGACGAGCCTTTGTGCAACTGCTCGGGGTACACGGAAGAATTCGCCGAGGAATTCGACAGAGTTTGGACCCCTTTTATTGCACAGCAGTTGACCCTCATTGCATTCGACAAGGATGTCAATAAGGTGAGTATTAAGTATTTTTATACAATAATATTATGATGCTACACGATACACGATATTTCTGGATTTTGTTAGATTGCGGGAGTTCGAGTAACTTTTGATCACACCCAGGACTTTAGTTTATCCACTGAGACCTGGACCACGAGCACAATGAAGATGATCTTGTACTTTTTGGAGGAGCTGGAAAAGCAGGCTCGCATCTTTGAGACCTTTAAGGTCCAGAACTATGCAGAGTTCTTTCTCATCTCGGTGGATCGAGCTTATCGGAATCGGGGCCTTGCCGGGGAGCTTTATCGAAGGTCGCTGATTCTCCTCAAAGCCAACAACTTTTCAATGGTCAAGTGTGTCTTCACCAACCCGCTGTCGAGACAGGCGGGAAAACGAGTCGGATTCCAAGAGTTGGCCACCATGAACTTTACCGATGGAGTGGATGAAAATGGAGAGAAATACTTGCCGAATGCCCAACCGGAGCAAACTCTTACACTCGAAGTTCTCCTGCTTTGAATTTTACGGTTAACCGCTGGTCAGTTAACGTTAGTCTCAGACCACAATAAAGAAAAAATTAAATTGAAATAAAGTTTTAAATAAACGGCAGGTAAAAACCGTTACACTGAAGCATTTTAAATTTTAGAAAGCTGTAAACACGGAATTAAATTAAAAGTTGCACCTATTAATTAACCGGGGAAAATACTTATAACGACGTTTTTTGTAACTATTTTTGCTATTTATTTCCATAAAAACAATTTACAAAAGTCTACAAGTGTGATCGTAATCACGCTTTTTCATATCTCTGTAAAATCGTCTTGTCCTCTTGAACGTTCACTTCCGCGTCGTACAAACCGGCAAATGGAGTCGTGAAAATTCTACAAAAATGCACAAAAAAATTAAAGTGAGTATAATATAAAATAAAATTTTGCTGTACAACTTTCTTCATAATTTTGTTGTTGGACACTTACAATGGCAAAAGTGGTGGCAATTAAGAGAACCTTGGCTTCAACGTCAAGCTCCTGAGAAAAAACCACTTTAAATTCTTCCAACGGCCGTCTTTCGTCCGGGACGAGCTTCCGGTTCTTCTTTTTAAACTCTGAGGAAATGTGTCCAAGGGAAGTGTCTCGATTCGAGCTCACGATGAGGTATTTCTTGACCCCAAAAAGCCCACAAAGGCACCCATTGTCAAGGACGGGGATACGCAGAATCTTGTCACCATCCTTGTTGATCACGTCGTACTGCGGATTGCACGTTGAGCACATGTCAAAGTCTTGGTCGATTCTCCCCAGAGTTTGAGCGCCGCGGAACAGCGTCATCTAAATGTTTTCAAAATATTTTACTTTATTTTGTATAATGAATCAAAATGCTTGTGCAGGTACTTCAATTGGTTTTGGGGTATGTATTTGATTTTTAAATTACGGAAGAGAATCCACTGTACGCGCATTTTGCCTCCATTTCCAGCATCTGTTTTCCATCCGGAGTCTCCATGATGAACTGACAGTCTCGGTGTTGGTCATGGCACGCAGCGGGGTTCGACAGTCTCCCAAATTTTTTCTTAATTATGTAATGTAAATTTTCCTTGCTATTCTTCACTTCATACCGAACCCATGTAAATTCGTCGTCGTCATCATCTGTCGATTATTTAAAAATTTTACGGTATTAAATATGTATTTATATCAAAATTCCCTGTAGAATTTTTCGTGCAAAAAAAGAACAAAATAAGCTAAAAGCTTACTAATAAAACAAACTTTCTTTTTATTACAATATGTATTTTTATATTAATTTTCTTACCGTCAATATCAAACGAGCTCAGAATTTGTTGGATTTGGAAGCTCCTTGCATTTTTCAACGGATCAAATATTGGATCTACAATGTAGTGCATAGAAAAAACTGTAATAAAATCACGGTTTTACTTACACATGCACTTTATTGATTATTGTGTGTATTATTGACAAAGAACTTGATGGAATACCTTCAAAATAACTGGGTTGAGGTAAGGCTATAATACTTTCTTCACTCACGTCCTCCTCTGAGGCAAGTTTTGGTTCTGGTTCACTCACAATCGAAGGTCGGAGCAGATGATTACAAACGTCCGTCATGTTCAGTATTTTCAGCACTAATATAATATTTAATCAAGCAACATTTAAATGTATGCACAATTATTGTAAAATAGTTAACGAATCAAAGTCAAATTTTTGTATTGTGTATTATTGGTTTTTTTTGCACTTTCACTTAAATTGTAACCTTTGCCTGCATGTATGTAATTGAAATTACGGTTTTTTATATATTGCACATTTGTTTTGTTTCTATTTTCTCGGCTTTATTCCTCCATTCCTCCTCGCGTGAGTCACTTTTGGCTCGGCCGAGCTATCGAAAGGCTACGGACAAGTGCAAATGTTGACAAGACTTGCGTGTCCATTTATTTGGCGATTCCTGTGTATGATGTGTATTTATGTATACATACTGTAGGTATATGTATCACTTTGATGCATTATGCATACACTGCATCAAAGCCCGAGGAAATTGAGCCATGTGATTATCGGTAACCAAAACAGTTCCAGTAAAACCAAACCAAACCAAAATCCAAAGTCTAAGCTGAAACGGAAGCCGAAACTAAGACCAAAGCCAAACGTCCAATATTTACCCCAAAATGGTCAATTTTGTCTTGGTCCGTTCGTCTCGGTTTTCGTCGATTTGTTCCATCAATAATTGTCGATGACGAAAATCGTTGTTACACTTGAGACCTTTTTTCATTCTTTCTTTTATCCGGGCTTCCGCACATATTCCGTTGCGGACAACACAGACAAAGAAACTTGGTCAAAGCACTTTCTCCAAGTGAACTATAAATATTAATAAAGAAAAAAGTTTACTTTCACTCTCCACTTTTTCTTTTAAAAAGGCCAGCAGACCGGTTACACTTACACATTAAGTTACATTAATGTTGCCTTGGCTTTTGCCTTTGTGTCTGTAGCATGTACTAATCGTCAAGAAACCGTCATCTAGCGAACCAGCGAATGGGCATGCCAAAAAGCCAGAAGAGAACAGGAAAAACGGAGAGAAACTAAAGAAAGTCCATTTCAATTTCAGAGTACTCAGCTCCTACACTTGTATACTTGTACAGTCACTCTCGTGAAAAATATACAGAGTTTGCATATACACGCGTAACATAAGAATGCACATGGAGAAAGTGAACTCACCATTGAAATTACATATAGGCGGAGACCTAATGAAAACTCGGGCTGAATTGATAACGCTAAAAGTTTCAACGGTTGTTTCTCCGTCCGTTCCATTCCATTCTGTAATTCTGTTCGATGCTACGTATGTATACATGTATGTATGCCATTCCAGTCCATTCATGCTCATGTTCATGTTCACATTATTGTACGTATGTAGCTCCTTGCTGCTTTCTCCAATCCTATAATCTAGTTTCCCTCGCTTTTTATCCTTTCTTCCTCTCATTATTTTATTTCTTGAGTATTCCTTTCTCCCTTTTCTCCTTCTGCCCTTTCCTCTCGGGGGTTTTCCACTCTCTCACTTGCAGCATAATTTATTAAGAGTGTGTGCATATCCTCACATGTATATGCTCGTATGCGACTGTGTACACACAGTTAAACAATGAAAAGAGGAATAATAAAAAACGAAAAGTTAAAGGGGAACAAAAACTAGAGTAACTCCATACATAGTTGGAATGACTTGAAAATATAATTCAAATGTATTTTTTACTACATTTTTTATTTCTTCTTCTTCTCCACTAAAACTTTACAGAGACAAAGTCAGACTTGGAGTCAAAGTCGTTCAGCGGAAGATGTCTAAAGAATTTTCAAAATAAGCCCCAAGCACACAGTGGCTTGAGACTGATACGTATGTAGTTTGAGACTAGTTTTTAAACGGGGGAAAAGTTGGAGTTTGGCGACCAAAATAATATGGGGATTTAAATATTTAATGGAGAAAGTGTATATAAGTATGTATAATGTATATAAGTATAGAGGGAGCTAGATATAATACATTGTGAGACGATTATGATGATAATAACAATTTCTGACCTTTCCATTTTCAATCAATTTATACAGTATAATAACTAGGAGACATTTACATTTACATATACAATATACACGCTATAACATTAAATGCCAGGCCAGCCACTGTTTCTTTGCTGTAGCAATTCCACAGAGGGAAAATTATAGAGCACTATATTCATGCATAGTCCGCCTTTCCCTTGTACGTGCATTAAGGCTTTTGGTTTTTGAACAAGGAAGGTAGCTTAAAAGCTGAATCGTGTGTGCTACGCTTTAACTGTCTTTGTTTCCGACTCCATTATGTATTGTATGTTATATGTATGGCCTTAACACAGAGGTTTGACAGCAAGCAAAAACTTTAACCACTTACCTGGGGGAATTTGTCGGTAAAACCTTTGACGCTGATGTAGTATTTTGTGGGGGCTTTCTCAAACAACGAAATTAATATCAAGCTCATTGTAAGGGAATAAAAAGGGAATTGTACAGGGAATTTAAAGACAAGATGAATGTGAGTCTTTAGAGCATGAAACTGACGACGTGGATAAACTGCACCTTGCATAACTGTGGACTGTAGGTAGATGCACACTAGTTATGTCTACAGTTTGTTATGCTGCCGAGCCACGTCAGAAATATGTTTTAATTTTTTGACGTTTTTGCTTCATCCATCCTTGAGCGCGGGAAATTTTATAAAGATTCACTTGAGCTATTTCTATTTAGGACACACAAAGAAAAGTACTTCCATATTTCCGCGTTCAAGGTTTAACCGATAAAAAAACGTCAAAAAATTAAAATATAATCCTGACGTGGCTCAACAGCATGTATTATGTACGCATTTATTTTTACCTTACAAATATGAATGCCAAAAATTGCGATGCTTCAGCTCAACTTGTTGTTGGACAATAAGGTGGAAATGCTTATTTGCACGTATGTAAAAAAGGGAAAGTCTGTGGGGCATTTCTCCCGGTTTCTCCATCATTCGTCCGTGCATCCCGTTGTTAAACTGAGAATTCCCACGTATACATTTTTCCATAGCAAAATTATGCCCAGAAACTACATTTATGCTGGATTATATCAGATTTGACTGAATTCCGTGTGAAACTGTAATTTGGAGGGAAATCCCGGGCAAAAGTCGTTATTATATGATATTATTTATTTATATACTCTGGCTTAGACTTGGTATATGTAACTAGTATGCATCTAATAATATATACTGTGTAGTTGCGTTCAGTGAAGAGATGGATGAAAAAATGAATGCTTTGAGTACTACAATATTAAATGGAGCCAGAGGTCTATTACGATACATGCGTAGCCTGTTCTCGTATTTCCCTACTCGATTTGTAGCAAAAGCTTTCTTCTATTTTTGACTTGACTTTGACTTTCAACTTGTTGTCAAGTTGAAACTTTTCACGTTTTTTAAATGCTACGAACTAAAGATAATTTTTTTCATGAGACAAGAATCACATTCATCGTAGCCTGGACAACGATGGACAGAAATAAGAGAGTTGACTCTTTTTTTATGGTAAAGTGACCAAAAACAGTAGCTGCCAACGGCTTCCAGGATCTGACTTCCCTCTTGCCAACTTCCCGCTCTTTTCCCGCCTTGGCGAGCTGGCAAAGTCTTAGAGCTTTCTTCCTAAATTCGAGAGACCGCTCGAAAACATTGGCCACGATGGTAAAGGAAAAGATGACATAGAAAGGCAGAAGGATGGCCGCAATTGGGAAGTAGAGAAATCCGGGCATCGGGATCAAGTGATGAAGGGTGACGCTGGTGTAGCCCCCGGAAACGGTGCAGCCGAACAGCATGAAGATATACATTGGCCAAAACAGCCAAGTTGTACAGTAAATGTAATTGGCGTTTAGGACTTGCAGCCGTCTGTAGAACAAGAGGCAGTGCTGGAGTGCATCTTCGTTTCGAACTGTCATTAATTTTTTCCTGTGTGGTTCAACATTAAAAAAATATTCAAAACTTAATTTGTGAGCAAAGCATAATTTAGTTTCTATATACATAATGTTATTTAAATTACGGAATTTCCCGCATCCAGTAATTTGCCGTGTTTGCAAATAGGACGGTGAAGAAAAGTAAAAAGTTGGTGGCACAGGTCAAGGTCACATTTTGGTACCACTCCCAAATCGTCCACACGTTAAGCATAAAGGGGTACGTTTCTGTCCCTGGTAGAATCGAGTATAGATATTGAGGACTGAGTGGGTCGCCATGGAAACACATGGAGAACACAAAAGCCCAAAAAAATATTCCTCCGTTCAGTATGTGCATTAGAATGGTCGAAATTTCTGCCTTTGTTTCCACTTTTTTTAAGCCATAGAGCCCTAAAAATGCAAAAAAAAAATTTTGTGCAACATTATAAACAAAAAAATCCTTAGAAATCCTTGGGAAATTTTACCTCCAAGCTTTTGATTGATGTTGAGACACTCATTGATGAAATTTGCGATTTCTTGTCTTCGGAGGAAAATATTGCACTGAAACCCCGCCATGGAAACTTTGGCCACGGTGAAGAAAATGTGGACCGCAATTCTCACGGAAGAACTGGTCCCGGACAAAACTCCATAGAGAAAGATGACCACGAGATAGGTAAAGTCGAATGAAAACCAGAGAAGGAGCAAATACCAAGGAAACAGACGCCGGGGATCGGTCACCACTTTCAAGGTCGATTCGGAGTTTGACCAACAATATGGGATGGTGTTGAAAAAGTACATTGTCCGGTACAGGAATTTAAGGGCGCCAATACTGGTGCCGGCGGAAACTTGCAGAGTTTTACTGAAAACTGGAGTTTCATCGTGAAAATGTCTGTTCCAAAATTGTTTAAAACGCGACGAAAATTCCTTCATTTTTAAAAATTTGGAACTGAGCTTGACCTTTGCTTTAACGTTTCCTGTCTGCCACAAGTTTATGCCAAAGGTAAATGACAAAATAAACCGAGCAGTTTTCTCCATGAGCTATTGATGACAAGATCGTTTCCGTGTACGCCAAATTTTAAAGTGTTTACCTTTCTCCAAAATGGTTTGTCGAAAACGTCCATCCAATTACGTAATAATTGCAATCACGAGGTCGTGGGCTGAAAACGGGGCTATTATTTTTAATTAAAAAGATGTGACTACAGTACACATTGTACATTTATTCAATGGACCTTAATTAAGGTTTATTTTTAAAACCTTTACTTGTCTCGTGTATGACGTGTCTGTAGAAAATACCTTCAAGCTATCGACAAAATTGCACCAATTTTCTCTGGGTAAAGAAGTTGCCAGAGCATAAATGTTTAGGCACGTTAACATTTCTTTGACGTCATGAAACAAATTAACTTTATTTTGGTTAGTTTATCGATCAAAGAAATTTTAAATTTAATTACGCCTCACCACTCACCAGGAGACTCACAACTTGATTAAAGGTAAAGTCGATGAAGAGGAGCGTCGTAATTCGCTCCACGCAGTAAAAGTCCCCGACACGAATGCCAATGTTTGGAATGGCCCTCAAGGATCTCTGGACGTCCAAATCTGGTTTCCAGCCGACTTTGAGTCCAACGCCATTCAAATTATTGGACTGAATTTGCTTTTTCTTACGTTGTTGCTGCCCATGATTCGGACCCTCCTCATCTAATCCTTGATTTTGACTCTCTGCATCACCAGCATTGTACCGATAGAAATTCTCCCTCCGCCGGACAAGTCCCTGGGCGATACTCTGCGTCTGGACTTTGAGGAGGCTGAGAGCCCGTGGAATTCGGTAGGCCCGGCCGTACATGCCCGTGAAGAAGATGTTGTTGCACAGGGCAAAGAAGAATGGGATAAAGGCCGCGGTCACATCACTCGTTGCCTGGAACACCTTGATGGCCCCGTAGTAACAGTAGATGCAAGCAAGGAAGTCGTACATTTTCATGGAAAAGATGTGCGGGGCGTGGATCACATTGAACAGATGAATATAAAGCGCCGTCTCTCGTATCTCCCGGATCGTTTCTTTAATCAGGGTCCAGTCTGACGCAAACTCGGCTTCAAAGTCCATCGACGTCATCCTCGTGGTATCCTTATTGTCTTTATTCATGTCGACCTTCATTTTCTTGTTTCGGAGTTCGACGCCGGCCATCCGTTTTTCGTAGAGGGTTGTCCGGCAATTCAAACACTGTAACGTGATAATGTGGTTCATGACCACAAAGATGAAGATGCTGCTCATAAAGTAGGAGACGAACTGTTCCCAGCACCATGTGACGACGTGCATCGTCGGGCCCCGGAGGGATTCTGAAAAGGCCGCATAGATAAACTGGACGTTGTGTTCGTCGAGGGCAGGGCGCGCAATCCCGTAAAAATCCCCAACGTACACCGCCGGCCCGACAAAGAGTGAGACGGCCTCCTGAAATCCAATTCGACGCCACAGAGCAACGTCCACCTTAGTAGACACCGGAATTTCCGGAGAAATTGTGGAGTCTGACCGGATTCGGATTTCGGACTGTCCGGATTCCGGATCAGCTCCGTTATCCGTTTGATCGGACGTGGGAACAGTTCCAGTTAGTTTTGAGGGGAGCCGATAGATTTCGTTAAAGATCATGAGGTTGTGATCAAGAAAGCGGTGGAAGAGCTCAAAAAGAAAGCGGGCGTTGAGGAGGTAAAAGCAAAAATAAATAACGTGGTTGGGAATGTGGGCCGGGACGTAGTAGCCCGGTTCCCTCCAGATGCCCGCTCGGGCGAGAGACCCCAACATGTAGAGCCAGTGGAGGAACATGAGAAAGCAGATGAAGAGCCAGCAGCTGTACTTCCAGGTGGAGCCATCCAGCCACTTGACCAGTCGCCCCGTGGTGCTGTCAACCTGCACTGGAAAGACGTTCAAAAAGGAGGCGACTCTGAGGATATAAAAGTTTGACCAGTTCTCCTCTAATGTTAACATTTCGTCGGAATGCAACTCCAAATTCGGACCCTTCTTTTTTTAAACCTTTGGCTCTGTTTGAAGTTTGGAATGAAGTTGTTGAAATAAATGAAATCCAACAGAAAATGGAAAGCTCGAGCTAAATTCTTTGTATTCTGAGATTTCAAGAATATTAGGCGGCGTAATTATCTATTATGCAAGCATATTTTACAAGTACCTTATTTTACCATGAGTTGTGTCATCACAGCCTGAGATTGGAAAATTAGATGCACGAGCATCAAAGGAAGTCAATTTTCGTTTTGGTAGACTACTTGAGCCATAAATAATTGCTCATGTATAGTGAGCTACTCAAAATTAATAGTTCATTAAATACATGTACCTCAAATTTACTTGGACTTGATGACATGGCAAGACAGACAAATCACCGGCGTTATAAAATTCACTATTTGACATTTGACTAACATGATTCCATTCTCTTAAAATTATTTGAGAACAAGTTCCGTTCATGGAAAATTCATACACAAGCGGACAATTCTAAAATGATTAGCTGTTGAATTTTTAATTTTTAAATCAATGCTTGAATCAGTGCTGCAAATTTCGACTCCTCACAAAATATTTTAGTAAAAATATTAAACCTTGATGGATATTGTTTATTTAACTAATGTTCATCAACAAGATACATACAAAATTTGTAGATACAGGATACAATATTTATGTTTCACACACACTTGAGAACATTTCAGCTCGATATTTTTTAGCAACGACAAAGATTTTGTCGTCACATGAACATTAAACACATTGTATTTTTTCAACATTGTAAAAACAAATAGAAAATATTCATAAACAGTGGTACAGAAAACGTAGAACTAATGAGAATAATATTTAATTATAAAATAATACAAAATATTTTTTAAAACAGCTTAAAATTTACATGGACTCCAGTTTTTTTATTCACAGATTGAGTAGTTAATTAGTAGTATATCCTCCCGTTGAAGTTGGAAGCTGGTATGGCATGAGAAATGAGAACAATTTGACAAAATGGTTTATAATTATGTCATTTTTAACAACTGTTGTCGTCAAAATCGGTATCGAATATAGTTTTCTGCTCTCTTCCACCGTGGAACGGGATTATACTTTAAAATTTAAATAGAGGAAACAATTATACCAACAAAATCGGAAAAAATTGTTAACTTTAGTTAATTAAACAGTTTTTTTGGTAAATACCTTTTCGAGTACTTCCATACCTGGAGGATATTTACGTTTCTACAATTTGTGGAAAGATAAAAGTACATTTTCAAAAAAGGTACATGGTACATGTTTTTTGGCAGAAGAAAATTTTCAGCAATAATAAACTGAGAAAAATGAGTTCGAAATTACCCCTACACTACACACACAACAATCCCGTGATATTTATCAGTAATTAAGTAGTAATTACCAAAAAATTATGTGATTCCCCTCCCCTTAAGCTTATTACGCCTCTAATACTGAACATACACTTACATTATAACATTAATTATCATAACAAATTTAATACTATAATATTATATTGACATGTTGTACAAAACATCTAGATTATCACACTCAAATTTTTACAGCGTTATTTGTAAAGCACCTCAAAATTTACAGGTAAGTTATTTTTCGATAGTTTTCTAGATATTATGAATAATTTACAAAATTTAATTGTTGTATAAAGCTTATTAATTAATACAGCAGCTTAAAATTCTAATGTAAAAACATTATATTCACAAATATCTAAAAATTTTGATTACACATAGAATTTAGAGGCTTGGAAAAAATTGCATTATTTTATTCTTTGTATATGATGTTTCAAAGCTGATATTAAAAGCTGTTAATTATTCGTGATTTTCCACGTTTACTTCCAATTCTCAAAATATTTTCTTGGCCATCTTTTTTAGTTTGCGTGTGTTTGTTAAGAACATCACTTTTATTTTTTGGCTTTATTTGTGAGTATGGGCAACAGCAACAGATAATGTGATGTTAACTATCAGTAATCAGTAATCATTATGTTGTTGTTGATGTTGATGAGCATGTTTTGTGGTTTATTTGGTTGCGTTTTTGTTTATTTTTTTTGAGTGGCGATGGGTTAGATGATAAGTCTGTGGGGGTTTTGTGAATTTTTTCAGTATTTTCAGTATTTGCCCGATGTTTCCCCGTTGAGCCGTTTCTGTGTGCATTATAGTCAAATATAATAACAATAAATTTTCATTAATAAAAATTATCTTTCATTAATTCATTTTCATTAAAACATGCTTTTCATGAGACATCCCATTAGTAACGTATTATACACATTAGGAATTAAACGTTATCAGTCAAAGAAAATTGAGAAAAAGTCAATTAATTAAAAATTAAAATGAAACGATGAAAGTTTAATGAAAATTGATTAAGATCGCATTAATAAATTCAAAAAAGTTACTGAATTAGATTGAAAACTAACAATATTATTTGATATTATCTTATAAATTAATTATAAATTCTTTTAAAAAATGTTAAACGTTTAGAGAAGTGTATTTGGTGTTTGTATTATTTCGTGTTTCGAGTTACTGAAATATTTTTTACAAGTATTTAGAAGACGTGACGTGATTCTACTGTTTTTTAAATGGGATAATTTTACATTTTACTGTAGTAGATGAGTGTGTACACTGGAAAGTTAATTCAGTAGTTTCGGATACTTTTAGACACAGAAAGTACATATTTAGATATAAAAGTAGATGGAATGATTCTCATTAAAATCATCATCATTTTTCTGGGAAAAAAGAAAGATAAAATAGATTAAGAAAAATTGCAAAAGAAATAGTCTCACCATGATCCTTCTCTTTTCCTTGCACGCCCACTCAGTTTCATCTACGTCGGCAAAGCTTTATTCCAGAAAAAAATTAATCATCAATTCATACTTGAAAAATTGAAGCTACAAGTTAAAGGTAAAAATCGCCTACATAATACATCATTTGTTAATTAACAATTTTTCCCATAAAATTTCATACCAGTCTGATCTGTAGCCTTCAGGTGGCTGTTTTCCTCCATATTCGCACAATTTCTTTAGTGGTCGTGACTTCACCAGCATATTATTTAAACCTGTGCGACAGAGAACACACAAAAAACAAAAACAAATATGTAGTCCATCATCATTTATTATTTATTATACAACACACATGTACATTGTATGTATACGTAATACATTTACACATGAGACACTCCACAAATATTCACGATGTCAGCCTGAAGGTCCTTTCGCTCACCATTAACATTAATCATCATTGCTTAAACAAATATTGAATTTAAATACTTTTTAATGGACACTGGCTCAATCGTTTGAACATTGAATAAATCAGCACAGAGTTTGAAATTAACCGTTCCAATCATAATAATTTCGAAAATTGAACAGCTTTTAATTTCACTTTGTTGATTCCAATAAACATTTATGTACACACTGTATGTTGTATTTTTAGATTACCATTATGCTCGTCGAGTGGGCAGTAGAAAACTTCTGGAGTTTTCTTATCGTAGATAATGGACTTTCGGATTTTTTCCTCGCTCAGCTTACAATACCCGTGTTGAGCTATGACGCCCTGTGTATTTAAAGAGAATAAACAAACAAATTTTAATTTAATGCTGATTGCACCAACAATTTTTAGTTTCACAATATAAATAGAACACCATCCAAT
This sequence comes from Sminthurinus bimaculatus, assembly GCA_034698285.1. Lineage (NCBI taxonomy): Eukaryota > Metazoa > Arthropoda > Collembola > Symphypleona > Katiannidae > Sminthurinus > Sminthurinus bimaculatus. The sequence continues at coordinate 3,801 of JAQIVE010001930.1, read as the reverse complement.
TTATTTTCTAAAGGTCGACACAATATTTATATTTTTATCACGCTTGAAACTTTTAAACGTTCCACATTAACAAAACTAGTTTAATACACAATAAAATGACTGGTTAAAAATTGGTTTTTGATAAAAGGAAACATTTTGAATTAATTTTGAATCAATTTTTTTACCAGGATGAGAATCACAGCCAAGGTATTCATGATGACTCAAGACCCAAAAGTGTACGACTGACTGTTATTTTTATGGAAAGTGTGTATAGCAGATTGTTGTGAGAATGAAGGTGAACCACCTGCTAACGCTACACTACGGTGTACATAATGGAGCGAATAGGCTCTCTATACGGATATTAAGGCACCGCACACGTTCACTTCAACTACCTGTTGAAAAAATCCAAAACATGGGAGACTTTTCTTAAAAGTCTCGTCCAAAATAATTTTTATTCCATAGTTTCATGTATTTTTTAGCTCTATACAACAAAATTAGCCATTTTTCTTCAAAATGTAGCGTAAATTACACTATTAAAAGTCCAGCCGATGGACGGTACATCTTATTCTTATTCTTCTCCCAGTACCTTCAATCCCAGCCTACTAACTCTGTGTGGCATAATATGCACTTATGTACGTACATACATATCACCAGCTTTAAACAGTACCTGTGAATCTGTGAAGGTTTTTTTCTTCCTCTCTAAATGCCTAATGTCTCGTTCATACAAATAGCTATGCATACACGCTATGCATACATATGTACTTACTACTTACATGCAAACGGAATGTCTGAGAGACTCAGTGGGCACTGTGCAATAAACAATAAAAAGGAGAGGATACATTAAATCATAGGCTTTTGTGTACGTAGGCGAGCTTTACCGTCATATAAAAATGTATGTACGTACATTGCACATATGTACATATGTATGTAGGGATATAAAAATACACCATAAAGTATCACGAAAGACAGTTCTCTATTATTCGCTCACCTGTTTCACACACATGCACAAAACATTATACATACATAATACACATACAAATTTCCATGCAATTCAACAACCATACAAATATCACATAAAGTCTTGAGAACAAATTTCCTTCTCCTTGGGGTAAGACTCTTTTACTCTCATCTCTTTTAAAATTTGCACTCCCTCTGTCTCAATGCAAGCTCTAGATACATATTGTATACCGTGGTTGAGGGGGTTTTGAGCATGAAATCTATAGAAAAGTATGTACATATTTATGACATGTACATCATATACAGCAGGTAATTTTGTCATACCTTTCACTTTGAAGGCTATATATGGGCTTGACTCGGATAAGGCGTTTTTAACACGAAAAACGAATCGTCGCAAGACTGCAAAACGAGTAAATATGTATCTGTATAAAAACATTTGAAGCATGATGCAATTTTTGCAAGCAATATGACTCGAGACAACTTGATTTTCGCCTTGGTTCATTACACGATTCGCATGATGAGCAGTGAAGAGGATGATTTTGGGAAAAGGATTTTCAGAGCCAAGCAAAATTACAAGTGTATCTAATATCTAATACGTACGTAGCTTGTACATTGTTTTTCGTACACGTATGCATCGTCTCATGTGTCCGTGTGTGGGTGTAGAATATGCAAACTGTAATTATTGAGAATACACATATTTATCATTCAGTGAATTTTGCGATGTGATGTATTTACATATGAGAGTAATGTAAAATGGAATAACTCTTTGCCCTGGCTTGTAGAAAATTTTTTTCCTTAAACATTTTGGAAGTTTTGCATGGAGCATAAAAGTAAAAAATTTTTGTCAGGCTTTTAAAATTTTTCTGGCTCCCTTTTTGAAAAAAGACCAATGTTGAAAAACTAATTCTGTATGTAATTTCGGTAGCGTAAACTGAAGCGACAAAAACAGATTGAATGAGAATTTTCTGGATTCTCATTCAATTGGTTCGTTCGTACTGCATCGTATTTTAAAAGGTGTAAAAATCTCCTCGTTTGCCTCACTATTGAAAGATGTTCAAGTTTTCTTTACTTATTTAAGTAAGAGCACGAGAAACGTTTCTATACTTTTATACACAGTTTTATCCCTGTTCTTTGTAAAATGCGAACATTACTGTTTACCGGTTTACCGTTCTAACTCAGCTTTAGTTGTAAAAATGAAGTGTATCGCAGTTGTGCAGATGTGCTCAGAAATATGTATAATGTATACTATACACATAAATAGTGTATATGAGCCAATCTGCCGCAGATTTTAAATGGATACAGAGAATGAAGAGACACAACACGCATTTGGTTTTGAAATATCTGTGTATATATATTTGAGATTTGAAGATTTAACGAGGAGCTATGCTTTTACACATTCTTTCATTGTCAAGTTGAAGACGCAATTCAAATGGCCTTTTCTGTAGGGATTTAAATACTCTGCCATCGTTTCGTATTAATCTTGATATTTTCTCTGCCAGGGTGAAAAGGCTGAATGATAAAAGCGGTATGGTGACAGCGCATGATGCTTTAAATGCTTAGTCTTGTGATGATGCAGCAGTAAAAAGCATGTAAAGTAGTAAAATACAAAACTAACGATTAAAAAAATGTACAGTTTCAAGTTATTTGTATTATTTATGCTTAATATTATTATTTTTGTCATACTTTGTATGGCATCGGAGTTTTATAAATACGCGCATGATTTTGAGTCATTTCTATAATATTCCACAATGCGGCAGATTCCCCCTAAATGCACCAAGTAATCGAAAAAATCAACTATTAAACTTCCACTTCTTTTTGAGTTTTTTTATTTACGACAAAAATGCTGAAGCAAAATTAATGTCAAGTCGTCAACTCAGAATTTGCCGATTCTTCCCTTCACTGCCATGTTAGAGACGGAGGAAAATAATGACAGTATTAAACATCAATTTCGCCCTAGTATTTTTCTCGTGATTTTGTGGTTCTTCCCGAATTTTATGAGCCTCAGCTGGCAGAAAAGCGAAGGCATACAGGAGACTACAGTGTACTATGGTATCTCAGAATGTCACTAAAGGTTATATGTATCTCGAAGTTTTCTGCGGCCTTAATTCGGAATCAACTGCAGGTAAAGTTTAAGTAACCCGCAAAAAGGTTTGTTTGCAGATGTACTTATGCATAAGGGGTTGGTTTGTTTTTGCCGCTTTCTGGGATTGTAGCGGATAAAAAAATCAAGAGTACTCAATTTTGTATGTACATACATATTAGGTAAGCGGTAAACAGCATACATATTTAATTAAGTCAAGAAAATATGGAAGCCATAGTATTGGGCAATGTTGCCTGTCTACTACTCTCCAGACAACTGGCGACGAACTCGCTCAAGGGACTTGAAGAGCTGGTCAAGAAACGCAGGAAACTTTGTCCGGGGACGGGATTCTGCTGCCTGTGGACCATAAACCGTAGCTCCAGGCAAGGCACAGCCAAAAAATTGTTTGGTGATAGTCATTGGTTCAGAATCGAATGTTCTAACTGTTTCAGAAATTTCAAAAATTTGAAAACAAAATAAGCTGTAAAGTGATTGTGTGAAAACGAACAAAGTGAAGATTTCCTTGAGTAAAGACAGTTTACGAAAAAAAAGTTTGAAAACATGACCATTCTTAATACAGTACACTCTCGATTATCCGAAGTATCTCATGCTGCCCCGACATCGGATAATCGAGAGGATCTCTCGACTATCCGAAATGGAATGCGAGAATGGAATGCGTATGAACATGCATTCTTGCATTTACTTTCACGCTCTCGATTATCCGATGTTGTCGGATAATCGAGGGCCGGAAAATCGAGAGTTCGGATAATCGAGGGCCGGATAAT
>JAQIVE010001929.1:0-22106 GCA_034698285.1 Sminthurinus bimaculatus | reverse complement strand
CTGTCTGTCCTCTCCGCGACGTCCGAGTGACCTACAGACATTAGAACTGTAAGAATAAATTATTAATAACAGTATGAAACGTATATTTTAGAGTTTAGAGGCAATATGATATTGTAAGCATGTGTACTTAAATACATGCATAGACACATTATGTTTTACACATTATGTAAAGATACCCGTTTTAAAATGGTGAATGTGTATTAAAAAATGACGTTAGAAAATGTGACATTTCTTATATATTATGTACATATATATATATATGTATATCTTATGCTAACCTAAGTATATACATATAAATGTATACAGGGCCGCCGTTCATACCTGCTATCCACAACAAATTATGTATTGACATATTATATTATTGTCAATGATAATATGCTGTGGATAAAATTAGTTATTACGTTTGTAAGTACCTCTTATTAGTTACTACTGGAGAATTTAACGTAAAACTAAAACTTCAATTGATTCAAGGTTAAAACAAGATTATCCTACGTAAAATACCTACTCACATTGAAATGCATAAACATGTTACATTACTAAAACTTTTAGTTGATATAACGTCATTGACTTTAACTAATTTGATTTGTACAATATACTATTTAATCGCCAGTGATTTATCGATACCTTTTTTAAAATTATACCAAATTACACAGTTACTTTTTGTTGCTGCTTAAAAAGCAGATACATTTAAAGGAAAACAAGATACGTGGTAATCTAATAATGTTATAATTAATAATAAAATAATAACGATTCCATTTTGGATTGCACATGAAATGAAACTAGATTTATAACTACAGATAAGCTAGGTTAAAAACAGTTTATTACGTCGACAAACTGAAAAAAGAGATGATAGATAATATGTAAAAATTACGTACAGAGAGAACAGCGTCACCTGTGATTCTAATTCTAGTGGTAAACAAAGGTTATTCTTATTAGGTAGTTATGACTAATGACCTTTCCCTAAATGTAATATCGGCTACTTTTCTTATTTATACATCAGCACAACCTACAGTATAAATGTTACATAATTTTTATATAATATACGCTGTATGATATGTTGGATTATAAACACAATACCTTAATTTTTCACTGTTACTAACTTACTCCAAAATCCAAAAACGTTTTCATGTGACAGTTGACAGTATTTTCAATTTTTCAATCGTTTAGTAGATTTTTTTTATCCATGACAAGACGGTCTCAGATATCCCTCAGCCGATATATACATAGTATATTATATGATATGATCAAAAAACACGATTCAGAGAGTAATAATTTTCTGTTTTCTGTTACAGTCTAGTTCATATTATCAAATGGGGAGTGATAACCAGAATTTTCGAGTCTTTTCCCAGAAGTTCTGATATTAGTTAAAAATTTTGATTGAGTTTTATTATGCAGCATTTCATTACATAGTTATTTCCTATTTGTACACCATTATTAGGAAGGAAACCGATAAGTCCAAAAGTATTATCGATTTATTGAGGACCCCTTGACTAAACTACAAAATTACTTACTTACATACATACGTAGTCACTTGGTATGAAATGTCTTTTGCTATGAAGAAAGGGGGCTGCAAGCAAACGGTCGCAGTGTGTTATGGGTTGTTACAAGTGTAGGTGCTGTAGCCGGTTCCAGGTCGATTCCTTGGCGGATAGGGAAATGGGATACAAGAACCGAAAAATCCGAATTTTGGTAATCAAATTACCAGATCGGTGCTGAAACGCCAGAACCAATTCAATTAAATACGTTCACCGTAAACCGTAGTTATTCCTCTCTAACCTGATGTGACTGCCTGGAAAATCGGGGGCAGCGGACAAAATTTTGGCAACTGATTAAACCGAGAAACGCAATAGAGTGAAAGTAGAGCCGGCAAAGGCCCATATGAAATACATGTAAAAGTCCCGAAAAGTGACTTTTTCATAAATTTCTTCTGCAACTGCAGTTAACGGTTCTGGATATTTTTGAGTGGGATACCTCTAGACCGAAATTAAATGGCCTTTCTTATGGCTTTAAGCTCCTTGCTGCAACTTTCCGTTTAAACTTTTAATGAGCAATTAAGGTGCTTATAAAACATTTCGATTTTTTGAAATCCTAAATTTTTGCCACGTTATTGTCTCTCATTTCCCTATCCGTGAAGGGATTGACCTGAAACCGGCTTCAGCACCTACACTTGTAACAACCCATAATATACTGCAACCATTTACTTGTAGCCCCTAACCTTCATAGCAGAAGACATTTCATACCAAGTGAGCCACGTAATACAAAACATGAAACATATTATTCTACGTGAAGAAAATATTTGCGTGCACATTAAGTCAAGCGTAGGTAAAAATAAAATATAATAAAAGGTAATGTATTTCATTATTGTTATCGTTATTAAAGGGAATTTAAAATGGTCATAATGTTATACATAATATTATTATCATTGGTATATTTAAGTTAAGTGGCAGACATGGTGCTCAACCGAATCCTTAAATAAAGTATATAATACATATAAAAAATGAAAGGAGTATATATTATGTATACATATTACATATATATATAATAATAATGTTACATTAAGAAAAAAAAGTATAATGATGATTAAGTGAGATACGTTATGATATGATTACTATTGAACATTATATTATTGTTATTATCAGTATAACGAACGCATTGATCCTTGTATTCTTCTTCAAATGCTATTATATTCTATATATAATATAATATTATAAATATTTGCCTCATTAATTGTTACATCATGTATACCGTATACCTAATCGATTGTTGTTATTATTATTATTAAATATGTATAAAACAAGTACAGTGTATTTACTTTTAAAAGGCATGTTTTGTATTTCCGTATGTGAGTGTGAATGAGGAAACATGAGATTTCATTTTTTGAACCCCAGCCGATGAACAATGAACATTACTGAAGAGTTTATTATATATATACAATAAACAAATACTCAGGGCTAGAATTATTCAAAGCAATAATGTAAGTTTCAAGTCTATAGGATGACACGATTTTGATCTTTAAAATAGTTCTGATCACGTTCATACGTTCGTGTGAATTTTATTTACTTACCTTGTGCAGAATATTTGTTTTACTTTTGTATGCCTGTTTAAATCTTATAGTCACTGCTGAATTTCTTTACTCGGTAGTACGTACAACGTACAGCATCGAAGATGTACAAAAGTAAAACACAAGCTAAATATTTACGTACTTCCCGTAGCTCTTTAGTATTCTCTGCTATACCCTTAGTTTTTTTACTTTATTATCTGTACATTGTATCTTATAAATGCATTTACTTTCAGTTTTACCTTATTTAGGTATTTTACATTATAATTTTTGGGTTTTGGTAAATGTTATTTATTATTTTATGTAATGATTTATATAATGAATTGATTTTGTGACAAGATCACAATAAAAGAAGTATTTATATTTTTACTGAGCTTTTTCAATTTTATCTACCCTTGTGTTGTTTTACATGGTGTGAGAAGTAGATAACGCACAAAGCTAAGAAATGTACAGCTGACAGCGACTTGAAAATCAAAAGTCAAGAAGAAGTCTCATATTTTCTTATCCAGAGTCATATACACATGTATGCCTTATGTAATATGAATACACTGAATGATTCCTATAGACTCCGAATGATGATTTTTAATCCATTTATTATTGTACATTACTGATATAAATGTATCATGTACGACTTTTCATTTGTGTCCATCAGTATTTATCTTATGGCACCGGTTGCCACGTTGTATTGTTTACAAGTGTGTAATGACTATTATTGTACATAAACATATTATATACATACTATATAATATATATATTAAAAACCCGGACGCTTACGAAAATTGTTTTTGATTTTATGTCTGCCTACAATTATTATTCACTTTTTTACTATCAGTCACGATGCCTTTTATTTTAGATTTTTTTCTGTAATGAAGGTGCATCCATCCATCCAGAGCCAGCCGTTTGTTTCATTACAAAAAGGTCCCAAATCAATCTATAGTAACGTACTCCGAAATTTACATGTTGTCATGGACAGTATTGGGGAAAATTAAATTGAGGCATCTTCCACATGGAAAAAATTTAAAAGAAAGTTCAGATCTGCCGATCTCCATGGAAAGGTGTCATCGTATTGAAACCGTCAAATTCTTTACAACTTTCGATATCGGTGTATTTTAATAGTGTAGTATATCAAAAAAAAACGTTGATTAATAATTGAAAGTTTATCATACCTAAGTAAATATTAGGGCAATCGGAATAGAATGACTCATCAAAGCAGCAAGCGAATGCATACTGCATACATTTACATATTCACGAGATAAATAACTGTGTAATGACGCACAAATAATTGTGTATACATATTTATACAGTTGTGTACCCTTACGGTGAAGGTACATGGGAAATTGAAGGGTTTGTTTGTTAAATATGTACGAGAAATATCTGCATTATGCAATGGAGTAAATGCGTGTGTATGTATACATATGTATGCGCGACATGGTGGGCTCAAATGATACTTAAACATGTCACAGAGGCTCATTGTTAGGGAAGCTTCAATAATGCCTGAAGGGCCCTTGACTAACTGCAATTCTTGTGGACATTTCCACACATTTTACATTCACATTTCATATGGAAACGATGGGACCAGCAATCATAAAGCACATCTGTACACTATTGGTTTCTATTTTTAATCTTGATCACCTATCCCTTACCGTAGCAATGCTTAATATACGAGTTAGAAATATCTAGGTCACCGGTTTTATTGAAACTTGAACTGTTGTGAACTCGACCACAAATTAAATTACTGGATTGTATTCTGATTTAGGGAATTTTTGTTGAGTATACTCCGCTCCTTTCGCATTCTGTTAAGTAACGGTTTCAAATCGTTTGACTCCTTTGCATGGATATGAAATGTGTATGAATATGCATCTGAAGATGGCCATGATAATAAGACCATATCATGGCCCATGGCATTTGACACTACGTATTATTCGTTTGTTCTCATCTAGCTCCAGTCGTTGCATATAAAAGCTAAGGCGTCATGATGGAAGTAGTTGATTATCGTTTCAAATCTCAAGAAATAAGAGTCTCATATTTTATTGCTCGTCGTAGAATTTTTAATATTGTACCAATAATTTTTCGATAGTGCAGTATTTCTTGGGCAATGTTTTAAAGTTTCCCAATTTATTTTTTAACTTTTTATCATAAAAATCCGACATTGTATTCTTCGCCATGTACTTAAAGCGTCATTTGTGTATCTGCCTTCTAGTTTTATGTAGCACAGTTTTGTCTAAAGAAGTTCGTAAGCATAAAAAGCCGTATTCGAATTTAAAGAAACAGAGAAGTGTGAGAGACTATGGTAAGCAATAAAAATTTTACAATTTGTATAAGTAAATACTTACATGGATAATATTTTCTTGGAAAGGTTGCTTGCTGTAAGAATGGGTTTTTCGTGTCACGCAATGTTTTATACATTGTTTTCTATTTTTATTAAACCCCATAGACAATATAGTTTCGAGGACCATACGAGATTTAAGTGTACAAGCTGCAAAGGAAAAGGAGCTAAGAAACATGTGTAAGGAATTCTGTGAGCACGTGGAGAAAAAGGAATCAAAGACGGGAATCATCTACAAAAAATTTGACCCTAATCAAAACCTGTGTTCTTGCATAAATAAACAAGGAAATGTTGTCAAACGTAAGTTTACCCTGTTATGAGTTAATTTTTTGTTTTTCATTATGTAATTAATCAGACGGATAATCTCTCTTTTTAAGTACCTCATCTTTAATTTCCAATGTACTTTATTCATATTTTCAATTCTATGTGTGCAGGGAAAATGTTCAAATCCGATTCTTCTGAATCACCCCAGCCTGTGATAAATCAGAGCGAGAAGGAAAAATTACAACGAGATCCCTTAGTGACTTTACATCGAGGGCACTTTTCTTGCAACGAATCTGAGCTTTCACAGAAAAAATGTAAATCCTTTTGCCATAAGCATGAATCGTTCGGATGCTCAAAGGACGGCAGTGAATGCCTTTGTTTTGGAGTCAAGGGTACTTTTATATTTCCTACTAATATTTATTTACCAATTAACATACACTACGTGCACGCTATGTATACTTGTTTTAACTTAGATTATTTTACATGATTTTATATTTTGATGGGGAATTTTCCGTCCTTTAATTCTTGACACTTTGAATGCTTACAGATAGGTCAAAAAAGGTATTGGAACGGCAGAAACGTCAAATGATTGCTGAAACTATAATGGACAACGGTACAGCCGATTTCAGCAATAATTTTTCTAAATTATGTTATACATTAGTCTTCAGTACATATTTGAAAATATGGATACAAACATGAGACACACGTGCCAAAAGTATTTTGATTCGAAAAATAGTTATAAACTAAAATAATTTATAACATGACATTGTTTTTGAATAGGTGAGCATGTAATTGGAATGTCAGTAAACCCTCCACACAGAACCAGGCGTCCTCAGGGATACGGTGGATATGGTGGTGGTCATCACCATGGCCACCATGGTCAAAATTATGGTCCTCACAGCATGGGTAAGGCTTAACCAATTTACCATTGTTGTAAATTGTATAACTAGGAACTCTTCTTTTGGTTGAGAATAAATAATTTATATAGCTTTCTAGTTTTTAGTGCTCTTTAAATATGGTTTCTTTTCAATCATTTTTGTCACACAGCACCTGGATGCACACCCTATACCTGTTTAGATGAATGTCCTTACGGCTGTGATTCTCTTTGTCGTCAGGTAAAAATTGAATTCTCAAATTAATATGCTACCACTAGTTAATCATTAATAAATTTCCCTGGCCAGCCGCGGCACACGCAGTTCGACTTTAGTGTAGTGACGGAAAAAATATCTAATAATATATTATGACTGTTTATCCTTTTATGCATACAGAATGTTGAGTGCTTTTGCTCTTGTCCAGAAGACATCTCTTACGACTACTATGACGACTCGTTTCCATCCTTCTTCTAACACTTTGGCTTTCGCCCTCCCCCATTTATTTATTGTATTCCCGAGTCGTTTTGTTGATATCAGATGTTAACAGATAGTTGTAGTAAAACATTTAAATGCACACAAACTGTATAAAGTATGATACGTCTCATTTCCTTTTATGTATTTACAAACTCAGGTATAAAGTATGTACACAATACCTATTGTGTTAATAAAGTGAAAGTATTTTCAGAAAAGTTTTTATAGAAATAATTGATCTTTATTGTTTGAAACTCGCACGCGTCCCGGTTTTTTGCATTTGTGCACTTGTTCATTGTCACATTTTCATGTAAGAAAACATGGTAATAATTATGTTAAATTCATCATTAAAAGTTTCGATGTGTATTAAAGTATAAAAGTTTCTCAAGCGAAATAGCCTAAAATTAAGGTTATATACGGTATACATAAATAGTTCGAAATGTTTGCTAGTTTTTACACATTGCAATTAATTAGCATTAAGTACACATCTATTGATTTTGCGAGTCAGCCATATAAGTTTGAGTATTCTGCAGTAACTACGCTATTTCCGTGTATAACCGTTTAGACTTTGTCCACTTTTGGTTGCTCAGAACGAGCACAGCTACGCCAACAGAGAGGCAGATAGCGAGGAAACCTGTACATACATAATCAAACGATGATATGGAATAACCACACATATAGATATTTTAAGCTGTCAAAATATTAAAAATATTGTATTTTATTACTGTATCATTAAGTGTACTTACACATCATGGTAACGATTCCAGGCCTGTATATGACAATCGTTGGCGTGTACTCTCCAGACGAGGACAAAAGGTTTTTGTGTGGTGTTTGTGTTATCCGGCATTCCTCCTCCCAATGATGTGGAATGACTGGTTGTAGCAACTTCTCCATGTCATCCAAGTAGCAGCGATCTACCCCCGAAATCCTACGAGTGGAACAGCCAGGAATATGCAGGGCAAAAGGTGCCTTCTTTGTGGTATTTCGGTAAAACATCTGAACAAAAAGGATTAAATTACATATATTACAAGCTCAAAACATTTTCAGACTGTATCTATATCTTTATGACGCTGCACACTTTATTCGATCGTAAACATGATTGTTAGAACAATGTGATTAAATCGACTCTTACCTCTACAAAATACTTTCCAGTCTCTGGTTCCTCGTGAAGCTCCAAGATAAAAGTGGATGCATACGGTGGAATCTGAATATCAAAAACGCCCATGGTCGTCATAACGGCGGCAAGTGTGTCGTCATGAGCTGAAAATTTTGAGGAATATTATAATTTATTACATCATATTAATTTTGAATTCGCTTCAATAGAAATAAAAATTTCCACCAAAAATTTAAAGAAGGATATACATAATTACGTATGTGTTTAAAATTAGCAGTACCTGAGTGCATAAACATTTTGCGTCTGTCAGTCTCATCCATTCCCTCCTTTTGAATGTGCTTCTTCATATTGTTGAGCAGCCTTTTAACTAGGGGTCCACCTTGTAGTCTTCTGAGCTCCGTAGTTCCACTGGACAGTAAAAATCCCATGCTTCTTATCTTTGCGAGTCTCTCCATAACGGTCGAGTTTGCCCACTCGGGTAAAGTAAAATTGTGCACTGTCTGTGGAGAAAAAAACGTATCTTTAAGTTAGATTGAGAAATCTATAAAGCAATAATGAATAATGTATTAAGTTATAACATTGGGAAAGAAATAAACGGCAAAGATACCTACCTGTACGAACAATGTGTCGTGAACTCGGACAAGTTGAAACATTTCGGTCGCCCGACTTCCACTTTTTTCAGTTACAAAGTCCAAGAACTCTCGGTTCTCCTTCAAGATCTCATTATAAAGCGGGGATGCAGCGTAAAATTCATTTCGGGCTTGAGTCCTTCTTGGACATGGAGCCGTCAAATGGAGAATCTGATCAAAAATTTTAAAGTTTTCTAATGTCAGCTTGAATTTCATAATGATTAGTCAACAATTACATTATATGCGAAGTTAATATATTATAACAAAAAAGGCCATCTAATCTTACCTCGTCTCTGTCGGAGGTTCTTGTATGGATAGGAACTAGCTGCAGTTTCAGCTTGGTCATTAGGTTGACACCGGAGACACCGGATGCGGTCAACCTTCCAGAAAATGGACCTGCGTTTATCTGCGGATACAGCCCAGCGAGGTTAGCTTCTGCTGACACGAGTGTTCTGTCTGTGTCGGAACTTATTACATGGATTTCCGGGGGCGAATAAATGTCGCTCAGAAACCCTCCGAATCGGCGTCTGAAAAACCTCCCCAAGTCATATTGCTGGTCCTTCCCCACTTCCGTGAGTTGGCCTAGACCCATTGGCCTGATTCAAAACAAATTATAATAAGCATTGTTTGTTTACTTTATTAGAGTTCATTTAATGTTACTTATTAGAAAACTGTGTAAAAAATGGAATGGAGAAAGTCAGTGAAAGCAGAGATAAGATATAATGGGTGAAGGTGCTTACCAGTAAGTTGAGATGTCCCCGTATGGGTCGTTTGGATACGAAGACAAGGGAGTTCTATCTCCATGTCTGTATACCTATTAATTACATACATTTAACAATCATGTATTAAATTCTCAAGGGATTGATATTAAAATACAAAAAATGCACTTCAAAAGTTTTGTATAGTTACTCACCACTTGTACTAGTTGTAGTGTGCTGAGATTTGCTTTCTGCGTTTCGCCGCCGACAAGGGTCAAAATTGTTAGCGATAGTATAAAAATAAATAACGTAAATATGTTCTTTTGACTCATCTTGAGAATGTTATAACTGAAAAAATGAGAATCTGGTTTAAAGGCAAGAACTGGATTTAGTAGCAAAAAATCTTTTGAAAAAATCCTAATACTACTACTTGAAAAGAATCAAGACTTAATAGCTTTTACTAAAAAACAATAAAGAAACTGTCTTGAGTATCAAAAGGAAAATGTAGTTGGCTCAAAAAAGAGCAAGTTATTAAAACTGTCAGGAAAGGTTGTGATCCATGATGAAAAATATGTGGTGTGGATTATTCGAAAGAATATTGGGCCTAATCCAAAAAGCCAGTTAACTCTAGATTATGAGCAGCAATGTCTTGTAGATCTACTTTAGGCGGTCTGTATTGAGTGACCGCCTATGTGTGTATTTATGTGATATTTACGAATGTAACTACACAGATTCTACCTCAACTGAACTAAATCTAATTTTATGTCCCTTTTATGTATCTGTATTATCCTATTTATTCAATTGCTGGCTGAATCTGATCCTGTCTTGTGTTATTGGGTAGTGTTGTAAAGTGGACTGTGATGAACCACTTGTATGAATGCTTGGAGATTCTCCTGATATAATCTCTTTTATACTCATGATTCTTTTACTATTTGTTGTCACTGGAGTAAAGTTTGGTGAATGGGAAGCTCCTGATGTCAACGTGGTACCTTGAATTAGTCATCAGCTGTATGTCGCGTGCACTGTTTGTCATGGCTCAACAGTAGCATCATGATGCGAAGAGGAAGAAGAAAAAACAACGTGGGACTTCATGTGATCAGTTTTTATCTAGTTACTATATTAGTTCTGATTCCCAAACGATGTTCAAGTCCATGATCTATCACAGATGTGTGTAAGCTTGTATAATACAATAAATAATAAAGATACGTGAACAAATAGAGATTACCTTGCCCCAATATCAAATTTTTTCTATATCTATCGATGTACTGATACTTGCCATGATGAGAGAAGCACTATCTTTATTTTCACTGCACTGTGGAGGTTTGACAGGGAAAAAGAGGAATTTTATACAATTTCCTCGTTGTAAAACGTTCTTTTTACTTCACTATATTATGTATAGCCTTTTAAACATTGAAAACGTTTAAGGTTGATTTAGGGCATGAATAATTCTACAACAAAACATTTTTATGTGGTCTCTTGCTCTCTCAAGTTCTTCAAGAGGAATAATTCAAAATCATGCAATAGCTTATTTAGACATGGTTTTACAACAGAATCTAGAAGCGAATGCCGAGCCTCTGTATTCTCTTTCTATATTTTATTATCTGTATTACTTGCTCCAAAAAACAGCTCTGTTTTCTCTCTTGTGCATATATTGGGAAATGGCTACAATTCTAATCAACACGTGCTTTTACTTCCAGCAACACTCGTTACCCACTGTCTATCCACTTCCCAAAACGGAAATATCAGCACCAAGCACATGGGCTCAATGTGGGCTGGCCCATCGACTCGTTGGCAGATTGGCTGACAAGTTGAAACATCAAAAAGTTTGCGATTCGCCATTCAGCCTCCCTCTCATCAGCATGGAGTATAGTGACCCTGTCCCTATGTATAATCACTTGTTACTCGGCAGACCTCAAGAACTATTTTTAGCATTTCGTGTAAAAAAAGGTGCATGGTCTTTGTTTTTAAACCCTTATCATTTTAAAATGTGATGAGCGAGTGCAATTTGATTACTCAATCACTTAATTCTATTGTTGGAAAAAGAAAAAACTAATGTATAAATAAATGCAGTGGATGGTAGCTTGGAGTATACATATAAACGTTCGTATGAATTTATCTCATAGTCAATTATCAGCTGTGTATAGCATGCACAGTAAGAAATGTACTTACATGGCAAATACATTGTACATATGTTGGACATTCGATAAAAGTTTTATTTGTTATTTGAGAAAGATTAAGATTCTTCCCAAATCTTTGATAAGAATGATCCAGCTCTAACAAAAAGAACTGACTCTGGATGCTTACAATAGACAGCATTATATGTACTTACGATTCATGTGGTAATCTTTAGTTTCAAGCCCTTTCTTTGATTACTGCCTTTAATCCTAAAGGAATGTCCTCGGATATTAATTTACTGTTTAAATATAGAAACGTCGCTCCACCATTAAGCAAGATGAAAGGGCAAAGAAAAATTGGGCTACATGGTTCATGAAAAAAAGGTGCATTATGTACAGGTCGTTTTAGTGAAGTTGAGATAATACTAAGATTTCTTTGTGACCTTTTGACCTTTTGGAGCAGCATTTTCTTTTTTTCCGATTGTACATGGTTATGACGACAGGCATCTATATCTGTACACTATATTATGTGTACGTACATCGTTGCATAAACACCGGTTGTTCGTAATTGAAGAATATTTAATAGGTAATACTGTTGGTTCTGTAAATCATGTAGAAACAACAATTATGAAGTAGAAGTTCATAACTTCTCTCTCTGGTCTCTGATTAGATATTTGAAAAACTATGTTTGTCTTAGTTAATTGAACAAAACTAAAAAACAAGCCGTTGACAGAGAGAGAGAGAGAGAGAAACATAAACGAAGATACGGAGAGAGTTATAAGTGAACGGAAGCTTATATTATGTACATGGGTATTGTATTATAGTGACATGAAAGGCCCACGATGAAGGTGTGTAACAGGCGTGAATAGTAGCATGTGACTCGATAAATGAACTAGAAGTGGGTAGTTATTTCAATCCTTAGTTTTATACTTACACACAAATCACGCCTCCGTGAAATGCAAGCGGGGCAATCAATGTTATGCAATGATAATCACTGATTAAGCGTTCATAAAAGTGGGCAGATAATTACATAACATGTTGTATAAAATGGCATGTATAGTTAATACTTATGGTGCTTATTTTTTTATGCTGGCGTCTGTCATATTAGTGCTTGTGAGATACCTACATACAATGTACAAAGGTAAATAAACAAATTTTAACCTGTCTGGTTTTAACTACTTTTGTATGTTATTGCTTGTGGAGGGTATATGTACAGTGGGTTCATGCTCTCTCTTCACCCAACCTGTAATAATTTGTATGAGTAGCATTGTACATCAAACAAATGCATAAAACACATGAATGAAGCTCACTTAAACTTTGCAAGTAGTTTAATCATATACTTTATTAAAATCAGTTTAAGCAAAATGGATGACGATGGGATGTTTACATTGGCACGTTTTAAGTTGTACGTATAATATTGAAAATTACATTTTATCCATTTATTCATTTCGAGTAATTAATTATTCTTACGACACTTTTTCACTGCTTATTTCATCGATTCGGAACAGGTACTCCGGTAATACATTTTTATACTTCACGTAAATATTTTTCTGCGTTCTACAATGCACGCATTACACATACATAATACATATACATTGCACTATATTTCTAATTTCTACGTCATTTCAATAGTTTTATTTACCCTCTTCTTTAATAAGTTAACTCTTGGCAACAGGATGCAAAGATCGATCAAAGAAAATATAGAAGTGTACAGTGTACAGCCTTGCAAGTTGTATGTAAAACTAGACTGCTATTGATTATAGCAACAATACAGGCAATAAGTTAAATCTTTGCAACGTTAAAAATTAGATGCATTATGATTCCTACAAGTGGGAACATACTAGAAACTGGTATCTTGACAGCTGCATTACTTTCTTGCTTGCACTCTTCCTCGAAATTTTTGACATAGTAGAGGGACATGAGTTCATTCAGTTTGGTTATGAAGCATGGGGATGGACAGTTGGGGACTTCAAGGCCGTAGGGGGGGTTATCGGTGCTGTTTCGGAGGTAAAACTGTTAAAACAAGAGACATTCGATTACACTTATTTCATCATATAACATGAACGGGATTAACTACATAATATGTTATATGTAACTACATTTAACTAAATATTGTACATACATTTATTTGGAATTTGGAAAAGTAAAATCAAAATATGTACCTTAACAGAATAGTCGGTATGTGAGGGGTGTTTGTGAGTCTCGATGAAAATTGCGGAGGTATACGGAGTACGAATTTGGTTGTAGATTCCCAGAATATTCATAAATGTTATCAATGTTCTATCGTGAGCAGAGAAAAGAATCAACTTCCTTGGTCTCTTGACAAGGCCGTTTTTATCCGTGAGATTTCTTGTGTGCAACTCCATCATATTGGATATAATTTTCTGGACGATGGGAGAGCGCAGCTTTTTCATTTCAAAAGTTCGAGTTTCAGCTTCGAGTCGGTAGTTGATGTAAAAGTCAATAAACTTCAAAATGTCTGGAGTCACCCACGCAGGCAGAGTTTTGTTTTGAAAATGCTAGGAAGGCCAAAATATTTTACAATATTATTTACTACTTTTTACTGAATAATCTTTTATTATTTCCGCTCAGTAAATTTTATACACACATAAAAATGTACATTGTATTTACATACCTGAACTTCGACAGCATCAACAAAATATATGAGCGCGTCGTAATTATTTGTTGACAACTTGACACCACTGTTCTTTTGGATTTTTTCATATACTGCCTGATATTTCTTTTCCACCGCCTTATTTTCTTGAGATTCTTTCAAAAAATTCCGCGTTATATATTTGTACCGTGGACAGGCTCTACTGTGTTGTAGAATCTGCAACAAATTCACACTTTACTTGTTTAAAACCTTATACGCATAATAATTGTACAAGAGATAAATTATGTACATTGACAATATTTTTTACGTACGTCGTCAATTTCATCGGGGATAGTTCGGACAGGAACAACTTGGGGCTCTCCAACTGAGCAGTTACTACCGACTGAGAGGACATTGTTGCTATTTTCGTGGTATGGATAAAGGCCTCTCAAAACGGAGATGACGGATCGGATTGCTCTATCTATGCTGGAACTGATCACCTTGGTTTCATCCTGGTTGTAAGTCCGATCGAGGAATCCGTCATATCGAGATCTTATAAATCTGCCCAATTCCGCGGTTTGCTCCACACCTTTCTGGGTCAACTGACCAAATCCACCCGGCCAATTTTTACTTTCATCTCTGTATGGGTCATTGGGGTAAGTCGAAATTGGGTTTCTATCTCCGTGCCTTAACAGCTGTCCAAATATAAAATTAATCTGATTAATTTCAATACAGTGAAAAGTATGTATACGCATGAAATAGAAAAGGAATCACTAATAACTAATAAATTCTTACAATCTGCAAAAATTTCAGTGTATCTAGATCGACGTCACTTTTTGACCGCTGAAGTTGAACACCGGTGACAAATATGGTTAGAAAAAGTATCACTTTGAATTTATTGATCATTTTGAATCCGATATTTCCTGAGATTAAACGAAGCAGGGAGAAAGTCGGAAGGAAAGGCCAGTGTGTGGGCGATGAGCGGAGATGAACCAGTGAGGACCGAAAATGTCGTGGCAATGCCAAAGAATTTTGCACAGTTTCTCCTCCTCCCTCGACTTGGCCTCTAGACAAATTCTGTCCGACTTTCCGAGGACGGGCAGAGGGGCTGTCGTCATGAACGAAAACGAATCATGTTGAAAAAATTATGAGCAAGTATTTTGCAAAGCCTCGAAAATTCGGAGTTAAAATATGGGGCAGTTGAGCAGTAGACAATAACAGAACCGACCTCAACATTATTGTACATGCATATGTATGTGTAGTGTGTACAGTTGTACAGATGCAAATTGATACAGAGAAGACAGAAAAGAAGAATGAATTATGATATTTCACTGTTTATACTCCATCATTGAATGTGTATATGAACTATGAACAGTTTGTATAATATCTTATGTGCTCATGTATGTACATCATGATACATAATGTGTGTATCCTAGATATGTTTAGACATCCAAAAAAGACAAGAGTATGAACATAAGTAGTAAATCCGTCAGTAAATATGATTTAAATTACGCATAAGCAGGAAACAATAAAGACTGGACGTCTTTCGTGAATGACAGTTTGCAGTCAAGGCTGTTTTGGCTACATTGGATGCATAAAATTAAATATAACATGCAGGCATAATCCATAAACGTAAACATGTATGTATAATATGTTTGTTTGTATATTTATATAGGCTCATCGAAGAGCGACTGCGACACAATGTAACATGTCAAAACACGTCA
This sequence comes from Sminthurinus bimaculatus, assembly GCA_034698285.1. Classification (NCBI taxonomy): domain Eukaryota; kingdom Metazoa; phylum Arthropoda; class Collembola; order Symphypleona; family Katiannidae; genus Sminthurinus; species Sminthurinus bimaculatus. Next base: position 6,243 of record JAQIVE010001929.1, on the reverse strand, counting down.
AAGTGGCCAAAGTGTGAAAAATAAAAACAGAAAGTATGAAAAAAAATTCCACGTGAAAGTATTAAGTATTAGTAGTTATGCAGTGTCAGTCAGTAATCAGTAAAATCTTGTGGTACCTTTGATACTATGTATATGTCTCAAACATAAGTCCGACTATTGCCGATATAATCTAAAATACATAACTAGTTATATCTAACAAGACATTAATCAGTTGATTGAATCAGTATATAAAGAGATTCATTGAGTATATTTATGTAATGTATTATGTACCATTCCCTGAGTGAACCTCTATTTGGAAATGCATAACATATTGGAAGGTACTAATGACCAAATTATATCATGTATTAGTGTAAAATGAATGTACGAGATTTAGTAAATGTGTATACAAATTAACAATCCATTTACATTGGGCATCTTTTTATTGTCTTCGGGCTTTGCTTTATGTCGATGTAGAAAGGTATTTTCAACAGGATTATTGTATTTTTGTTTTGATGTCTGCCTCGTTTGGGTCAGAACTTAAAATCGTCCGCGAAACTTTTACATAATTGTAAGTCATGTGTCATGTGGAATTTTGTCCCAAATATCTGTTCAGTCTCCTTACACACATAATTAGTTAGTGCGTAATGTACAACAAAGCATTGCTTGTATGTGTAAAGAAATTTAAACCATGCCTATTGATCTTCACATTTATTTGACACCGGATGTTTATAAGATCTCAAAATTCTTCACAATATATTATATATGCGACAGGGCAAAGATTGTTATTTCGGGGACAGGTGTAAAATCTCCATAATCTAGTCAACCAACTTATCATGCATTGTACACAATTTACACCACATGCCACATGCGATTCATAATCAAAATGTTCCATAAACACGTATCATACATCATACAGACAGAACGAAAGAACGTTAAAATAATTCACACTAGACATTATTGTTATAGCTCTCCTTCGTCAAATTTTCCCGTCCACATTGTTTTCGCTAAACATTTATTTGGCAGAAAGGCACTTCTACTGAAAGAGTGAACCGAGTCCATGATACGAAACCGCAAGTCTGCTGTTATTTCATTATTCATCCAACAAATTCGTCCAAACTTCAATCTTCAATGTAAAAGTTGATAAACTTTTACATTGTGATTAATCTTAAAAACTGTATGTATTCTAGCTTCTAGGACATTTGAATTTTGAATGTTATGTAAGTAACGTGAATAAACTAGTTTCATCCCTCCCACGTGCTCAGCTCAGTACCTCGTGATGTTATGTACACCAGTGAGTATAACCATTCAAATAATATACATAACTAAGCTCTTTGATCTTAGATAACGAGTTTTTTTGCAAGTAGTATCTATATATATATACATCTACTGCATGTTACGTTAGCGTATTGGGTATATTGTGTAGTACAAAAATTACAGATATGCCTACATTTAAATGTACTTATAATTATTTAAAATAGTGCGTGGCACAGTTTTATTCTACAGATCAATTTACAATTTGTCAGGAATTTTCGGCGAGAATTTCCTTATATAATAATAATATACAACCCCTACTTTGTTTTGTGATAAACAATGAGCTAAAGATATTTCTTGTTGCGTAAAAAACTACTAAATAAATAGCAATTAAAGTAAAATAATGATGACGATCGAAGTTTTCATATGCTATAATAGCCTCTTCTAGCTGGAGTTCCATATTTAACTTGCTTCATTCCATAAACAACAGCAAAGATTGCGACGGCAAAGAAAACTCCTAATAGCACAACTCCACTGCTCACAATCATAACTGAAAGAAAATAGAGAACAAACAATTTGTCTTTGCATAATACTTTCAAAATGTGCAATGCTGTCATATTATTTTATTTGTGTTTTAGAAAAAGGTCATGGTATAGTGATTGATATAATTTTATACAGTCAGTTATCAGTACAGATAAGTCTAGGAGAATCAAATAAAAAATAGTTAAATACAAAGTGTACTATGTTAAATGAGGATTGCTTCTAAAATTATTTTATGGAAAAGGCTTAATTTGTTAAAACGCTTTTAAATATTTGAATGGGAATAAAAAATTAATTGCGGTTTGTTCTTCCTCTATCTTTGACCACACATAAAATGTATAAAGTATTACATGTTATGTGGGGCAAAGGGCCAGTAGTGTAAATGCTTTATAGAACAAGAAAACACAGTATTATATAAGGATATTTACGTCATGTTGTGTAAAAAACTAACCCTCATTTGCTGCCCATCCATCGCCGTTGTGATATTGACTGCTCAGCGATCTTTGTTTCAAGTAACTTGATGTGAAATTTTTACCACCACTTGCTACAATGTTCATATCAATAATTGGATTCAAATTCATCTTCTCTGTACACAGTTATCTTCTAGTTCATCACTTAACTTCAAAAATGACAACACTTTGTATTACCAACTATGTATTTAAATATTTCAAAGTAATCGCAGTGGACACTATTTGCTATTTTTCTCATTCAGAATTTTTCGAATCACAGGCGAGCGCTGCCCAAGGAAGAATTCGATCTTATACCACGGCGATAGTGCAACTGATGATGCTTTAATCTATACACATGCTACATAATTATTTACTTTTGCCTTTTAGAGCAGTAAGAAGTAACCACGAGAAAAACAACTTTTATATCTATACATGCGATACTGAGTATTAGATACACACTCGGAATGTGTAGGTGATAGGAAATAGAAAGGGAAGGGAGTCAGGTTGAATACGATAGGTAATAATATAGGTGTGTAATAATAGGGCAATAATTTAAAAATATAAAACAAATACGTGAAAATTAAATATGAACGCATTCCAATACACAACTACCTATATTAGCCTGAATAATATATATTATTGTGTGTTTCATGTTTCATATGCATATAATTTTAATTTAATATTATTATTTACGTTTGGTTTATAGTAATGTTTTCTGGCTGTTTCAATTCAAATTAAGAGAACGAAAAAAATCAGGTGTTTACATTTTACAAGGATGAGATATTAATATCACATTAAGCACTGCTGACTGCTGTTTATTAAAAACACGTAAACGTACGTAGGCATGCATGACTTGATGCAATGCTGCCATCACCATACATATACTACATATAGATTATAGATATAGATACAAGCATTGTATGATACAGCATAGTCCATTGACTTTACATAGCCTAGATAGGTAGGTAAAGTATATCCAGGATGATTGACAGTTTTCAGTTACAGATTTACCATTTAAAATCGTTCAACAGTTTTTTGATAAGCTGAACCGCCAGTAGTTATTGTTGTTTTATAAGTGTGTCTATTTACTTTAGGTTTTTAATAAACCGATAGATGATACGGTGCTTCGCTTGGTATTTGGTATATAGCATATATGTAAGTACAGAATACAGAACTGTCGAAATATCAGCAAGAAATATAATGGCTCGATTTGATTAAATACCAGTTCTCACACAGTGGTCATGATAAAGTGCATTTTTGTAAGAAAGTTTGACGATTCAAAAGCTCCAATGATTTGCTCATTTATTTGTCGCATGTTACTTTGAGTCATCTTCTTAATACTCCAAAGCAAAATATAAATGTTCAATTTTTCTCTCGGCGTTCACCATCCATTAGCTGTTGAGAATTGAGAAAGCGAGCAGAAGACGGTAATTTATTTCTCCGTGTAGAGGAGCGTATTCTGGAAATTTTTCACATGCACAATAAAACTTGAAGACATTGAAAGTGCTGCCGTTTTACCAGCAATAAAACTTGTAATTTGGCTGAGGTTTTGCCAAACGCTGAAAGATTGCAGTGGATCGACGTGGAGCTCGGGATCGAGAGACGTTACACTTTGTATTGGAATGCTGATTGTTTGAAGAGTTAGATTTATTTTCCGCCTGCTTTAAATTCGTATTGGACGACGATCCAGTTCCAGTTGCAGGCTCTTCCTTAGTAGATATGTATGAAAGAGCTTGATTTAGCTTGGGTTCTAATCTCATCATCATATTATGAATGTCCTCCTCGTTTCGGTGGTCCATCTGAATTTTGAGCTTGAGTTCTTTCATGTCATCAAAAACTCCACTCCTCTCATAATAGGAGCGGAGTTCGTCATCCGTACTCTCGACTTTTTTTTCAAATTCATTTACTGCATCCAATATTTGCTGCCACTGTAGATCATCCGCATTTCGAATATGCTTTAAAAACAGTTTAATTTTCCAGGAGGATAAACAGAGGACGTCTAATGTGTCTTTGAGTCCAACCACTTTTACTTTGTCTGTCCAAATTTGCATGTCCATTATGTTCTCTTCATTTTCAAAATAGCTAGACGCAACAAATCGAGACAAAACAGCGTCAACTCGCAGGTTGGGCAATTGTGACCTGGGAAACTGTAGTTGAATGGTCGAGTCAAAAACTTGGTGCTGATCATCCCACAAAATTCTTCTTCCGCTGACTTCTTTAACTTCCAAAAGAACGCAGTCTTTGTCCTCAATCTGTATAGTGTTGTTATTTATATCGGTTTCCCTCGCTCCGTCGGCACAACATTGGTCCTTTAAATTCAGTCTATTGGTGTTATTCAGTCGAAATGAAAGATCTTTTCTCCTGATATAAATTGTACATTTTGTCTCCCCTTCGTGCTCAAACAGAGTGGAAAATGTATCATGATTTGACACTGGTTTGAAATTTCCTTTTTAAAGCAGCAGACAATAAAATGCTGTAATGTTTTACACTATTTTAAATTAAATAATCTACGCATGTATAATGTATAACATAAGCATAATTAAGTAAGCAGGAGATTTAAATTTACCTTTAATCAGAAGAATTTCACCATTAGTGAGTTTATCACGGCTGTAAAATTTTGATTCAAAATAGTCACTTCCCTGGAAAATATTATGTATTAGTTCATTATTATTATTTTATGCTGTAATTGTTATATGTACGACTTATCCAAAATTAAAATTAAGCTAAAAGTGTTTCAAATTTGACAAGATAATAATTATTATATTGGTATTGTGCATTTACAAGATATCTTCCAATGATGTTTCCAATCGACAAATTTAAATTGTCTCCTCTAAATGTCACTTGTGGCGACAAACCAAACCCACCTAACCAAAAAACAGGGTCGCCATTGATGTGAACAAATGTCAATTCGTAATGGATCGGATCTGTCCCATTTTTCAGTGATGATGTTGAATAACTTGTTTTATCGCCGGACTCTTGGCCGCAGACATTGAGAGGATCGTTTTCACTTGCCATTTTAACTTGAAATTTAGACTCTTAAAGCCAATGATTAATGAATGCGGTTGAGGAATATCCCACATTTATTTTTCTAGCAATAGCCATGGACATGGGTTACTAAAATTTTAAATAATTAAATTTAGCTTCAATATGAACCGAAAACCGAACCGAACCCGATCAGTCCATTTATTTACTCAAATTTTGGAGGAGTCCGAACAATTATTCCATTTGCCAGTATCAGTATGAATTTAATATTTAATAGTTAATAGCTTACTGAGTTCTGAGTTATTTACCTGGACTAATTACAATTCCCAATAAACAATGATAAATGATGAAGAAAGGAGGAATGGAATGGCGCCTTTTCTCCTTCATGTTCATGCACAAATGAAAATGAATGAAAAATCTGATGTGGTGCAAAAGGCCCGTGGCAACACATGATTAGTTATCCGGTGATCAAAACGAAGAGTCTATCATACGTACTTAAGTATGATGTATAAGTGAAAAAAGAACTGTCGGCAAGTTGAGGCATAAAATGGAGACAAGAAAGACCAGATAAGGATTTACTTTTAAATTATTATCTGGTCAAGAAAGCCTGAGTGCATAAAAGCAGCATACAGGAAAACGAAACTTCAAGTGTGCAAGTTGCGAGTGGTCGACGTTTCATTGGTATGTTTCAATGCTCTATCAAGTTCATCCTTGTATGATTAGGTCGTAACAAAATGATCTTCGACAAATGATTTTAATTAATTACAGAGTTAAATGATAGAAAAAATTTCGATTGAGGTTTTTTATTTAAACTTTTGACATTTTTTATTTGACTTTTTTGTCAATTGACGTTTGTTTTATCAAGTAGAGATTATGCATTAATTTATATATGTATTCACGTTTAAACACGTATGTTACTATAATGTAAAGTACCCTTCACATATTTTTTTTTGACTTTTGGCTTCTGTTTTCTCTCCATTATAATGGTATGTGTGTGTATAATATAATATATAATCTATATTATGTATTTTTTGAAAATACG
>JAQIVE010001928.1:0-22110 GCA_034698285.1 Sminthurinus bimaculatus | reverse complement strand
TTATTATGATATTATATTATATGGTATCATGTAGTGTAAGTCATAAGGAAATGAACTTTCCCACTTGTAAAACTGACATTATGCGCTTTTACATATTGACAGTACACGTACGTCCGACTTGCGTGATGCTTAATAAATATGGGTGATACCTACACAAAGTCCTCAAAATTTTCTATGCATTTATGTTTAAATGTATACAAAAATTTACTTACAATATGTACGTTATACTATTATACAATATAGGAAGTTAAGACATCCAGACCTTATAAGTGAGATAATCTTCATTAGTACTCACTTTTTGTTTTTTGTTTTTATGGTCAAGTCAACATTTTTTATTTTGAGCTTCTGTTTTCAGCTAAGGATGCATTTCCTTTTTATTTTCCCTTTCGTTGGAAAAATTACTTATCTTTAAACAGTAAACATGTTAGTCTATACGCCTTTTTATTATTGTGTTATCATCATTGTATACTCATTGTGTTGAGGAAACACCAACTGTATTTAAATGAGTGAGAACATTGCTGCATGTCTAAATTATGAAATGGGAGAACCAGAGATGAGACGTTGAATGAAACTGAAAGTAATAGTCATATAAAACTGCAGAATAGGCCATCGAGGTTGAGAAGGAATTGTTAATCTCCACAATTACAATCGCGCTATCATTATCATTTTATTATATAGTGTTCATTATTGTCTTCGTTTTTATTTCCGCGAGGAAAATTAATCGCTTGGTATAATTTATAGGTACCTACTAATAATAGTTGACGTGTGCTTCTAATGATATAAATGTGTAGAAAAGTGAAACTCTGTCATTGTGGATGTTCAAAACTCCTATTTAGTGAGGTTTTAATGAAATTTGGTGTAATTAACGAAAATACTCTCGATAGTTATACATTTTTTAAATAAACCGCTGTTTACAAATTTTGAAGTAGGTAGGTTGGTGAATACATTTTTTCTGAGCTTTGTAAAATGCCAGATACGTGTTCTGTACTAAGAGGGGGGGGGAGTGAATAACTAAACCAATGCCCAAATTTATCTAAAAGTTTGAGTAAGAAGCATAAACATTTTGGCCACGCAATGTCTATCAATATGGCGCATAATTGATATGTACCAAGAAATCATGAAAAAATTTTAATGTTGTCCTTTTTTGTTTTTTTACAGGAAGGCGTAAGAGTGCTGTGGAGTTATTACAGGAAACTAAAGCTTTTTATGTGAAATCTGAAAGTGTCCTAGACACTAAGCAGAATTTAAAAAATACGGAGCACTTACACGTACGCTCTCCCACCGTGGACGTCCAGCTCCACAGGTTAGGGACGGCGGCCGATGGTGACACCCCGTTCTTCCCGATTGGGAACTGTCCGCCGTATGCCCACCACCATTTTGACCCCTACGACCATGTACCCCTCACAGAACGCGAGTTTGAAACCTTCGTTCAGCAGCAGCTCATCAACAACGAGGATGGAAGGGTTTCGTCGTATTTTACGATCACTGAGTCAAACACCCTGCCTCTGGAACGAAACAATAAAATCAGCCGTTCGATTAGCAACAATACTGTTGTTACTGGACGGTCTGGTTTACCATCCTCTGGGCACAACAACCACCATCACATTTACCATTATCACAATGCATATAATGCCCGAGATAAAAAAGATGCCGGAATGAATAATGTTTTTGGACTTCCTCCCTTACCCTTTCCACCGTCAGGAGGGGGGCAAAGGCTGTCCGCGACTTTACCTCATCCTCCACATCGAACTAGCAGCAGCAGTGCTCCTCCGACCAATCCATCAGTATCTTCTGCTTTACCTCCTCATGGTAAGACAAAAAGTATGGCAATGAAACTTTGAATTTTATTTATTTATTCTTCTCCACCATCTCGTGTCTCGGCATTGTTCGTTTTGTCCTCATGTCTTTGGTTTGTTGTTACTATGATGCCTCAAGACGCTTGCAACATGTACGCGTCATGTAAAATTTATTTTATATTTCAATATAATATGCTTTAATCTATACTCGAGACTTTAATAGAACTTTTTAACTTTATATTCGTCTATATCACAAAGGATATGACTAAATTCTGCTGGGCATATACACAAGTACATGTACTTGCTAATTTTGACTTGCTGTCTATTGGCGGTTGAACAGTGACCTTTTGATGATTCCTTTTGTTGTTATTTTCATTTAGCAATGGCATGGCTATTCCTAGTTGTTCTTTAAAGGTGTGAGTATGTTAATATTTCACTTTATTATTTCACAGTGAGGTCATGATGCATAGTTTTTTAAAGCTTAGAAACTGTATAAAATGATACGAAAAAAGTATTGGAGACTGTACTGTAACATGCAGCATGAAGTATATTTCTGCCTGTCTAATGTATAAATAAATTTTCATTGTACTTATAGTGCACATTTTGTTATATTTATACGTTTAAAGCTTTGGAGTGCAAGGTGACATTTTGCACGAGGATAACAAATTAAAAGGTGGGCTAGGAGAATCGCTGCACTGTGTATAGTATGTACATGAATAGTACATACAACAATGACGGATGTTAAAAAGTGGAGCATGAATTCTTGTTTTTTGCATGAGTTTTTGATTGAGAGGGCTCCAATTAAATAAAGGGGAAGACGGGATTTTTGAGACTTTATTTTAAAAGACTCGCGTTTGGCACTTTTCTTTTAAATTACTCTCAAGGAGTGCACACAAGTAGAATCTATTACCCTAGCAGATGTGTACCATTCGCACGAAAATGTGATGGATTTCTCAAGATTTCAGTTTGTCCATCCCTGGTTCGTGCTTTGGAGTAATTGACCGACAGTAATACAGACATTAGGCTGTAGGTCTAAGTTTTGTTGGAGTTTTTATTCAGTAAGTGTGCAAAAATCGTTGGCGATTCTCATGGCTTTTTTGTGCCTCTGTATTCTACATTACATATGTATGCTCCTACTAAAACAGTTTTCGAGTCGTGTGTTTTTTACACCATTTTCTTACTTTTTTTCTTTAGCTCACTCATCTTCTCCTAAAAGCACACGTACAAAGTCTGCTCCCATTTCAAACAGCCATTTGTACTCATCTGAACAGAAGCACGGACAAGTAAATTAATGTACTTACAATGACTGTATAGCACTAAATGCAATACATGGGGTATTCAACTAGAAATCTTGTTCTTTGGTCAGCTTTTCAAATTGAGCTATTTCCCCACGTAAAACAATTTTTATGATTTATGTGAGTGCTTCAGATTCAAGAAGAAGCTTGTGTACATTTCTGTTATTTTTCCTGAAATTTGCTGACCTTTCAAAGTGCAGTGTGACGTTTTAAGGCGATAAAATGTGCTGATACAATGTACACATATACAAATCGTGTCACTTGAAGAATATCACCTCTCAACAGCAGAGTTTTTACGTGTGTGCAGTCTGTATGGAAAAAGAACTGTGACAGTTTGAACATGAGCATTGTTACATTTTACCAATTCAGCATTGTAAACTGTATGAGCCACAAACATTTCTACCTAAATTCTGCAAATTAGCGTAGTATTTACGTAGGAATCGATAGTTTTGAAACGTTTCTTAGGCCTCTACCTATTATCTTCCTGAAAGCAAATTATTAGGGAAATTGAATTAAGAGTTGGAAAGGAAAAGGTAAAGACCAGGAAGGAAGGAGCTAGATGAAAGCACTTTATTAATTTCCTTTTCGACTATTAATTTGTACGTTCATATAGTATTTAAATGCATGCTAAATTGTAAGTTGTTTGCTTAAAGTAATATAGAAACTGAGATCCCATCTTTATCGTACAAGAATGCCGAGAAAATGCTGAAGCTTCGATACGATGGAAATTTGTGAGTATGTATAGATTGTAATATTTTGTTACTATTCAGTCTTCTCAGTGTGTAATATGTGCACAGTTGCCCGGATGTATGTAAAATTCTATCACAATATCAAAGAAAAACACACTGTGGACCGTCTCTCTTTAAATATCGACAATTATTTCCATACATTTTGGTAGGTTGTCTTAAAATTCTAGGCCACATTCATAGTCACTACATACTATGATTTACTTGTAGTACCCTTCAACTTACTATTACATATTAGCAAGATATGTTTACAACTGATTAAGTCGGTTGTCAGTGGTAAGTAGAGAAAGTTGTGAGGACCTATGTGTCTAAAAAATATATCAAGCACTGTCATGATATTTTCACCATGGTCAATGCACTTACACTGCACTGTGCACTGTACATGTACAGGTAATTTTGATTACAATCGACCCCTACGACAATAAATTTAACGACGATCAGATACGCTTACTGATAGAGAGAAGTGTACAGTATAATCGGAAGATAATAAGTACGTATAAAATATCATTCAGATTAATACCCATTTTCATTCACTGTGGTTAATGAACACACAGATGTGTGCAAAACGCATGTATGTTGAGATGAGAGAGTAATTTAGTGTAATCAGTCTTCTTTTCAAAAAAAAAACAAGTATCTTTTTTCATTGTTGGCCTTCTTTTAATTTTTTACTCCCTGCGTTACTTAATTCAATATATTATCTGTAACGTAGGTAGGAAATTGGCAATGTAAAAAAGAGGATTGAGAAAAAAGCTGTAAAAAATCTAAATAAATAAAGAAATTGCCGACCGGATTGTAGGTCTTACAATTATATTTTTTCAACCTTTTCTTCTCCTTGCTATACTTTCTTTCACCTTTGAGGGTGTTGATGAAAAAACATGGATAGGAAGTAAAATAAAGCATGCATTTGTCCAAACTTTTGATCTTTTCGACCTCTGTTTTACATTTCGGTGATTTGTGACAGAATGTAGAACAATGGAAAATAAGATTACTATTCATGCCTTTTCGTATATGTATTATGATGCATAAAACGTTTGCAAAGGGAATAGCCACTCTTTGTATTTTACAGAAACTTTTATGTCAATCCTTAGATTTACATGTCCATGGATCTACTTGGAAAGTTCAGAATTTAAAGCACATAAGTACATGGAGACGAATGAAATATCTATGCACTTTAAATTATATAGCCAGTCAAGAGAAGTTGAAGGCGATTCCTTGATGCATACAAAGCAAAAACTAAATTGCTCATACATAGATATCTATTCCTTACACATTTGCATCGAGGATTGATCCTATCAGTGTGATAAAGTTCTTCCTTATTGTTTAAGCTATGCTTTTTTCCGACTGTATTATAAATAGATATCTATGAGAAGTATATTTTGTACTTTTATGCATCCATGCAAAATTTATGTGTGCATATATTTTTTATCAAAGACAGAAGCTCATACATAGGGGAATTGGATAATGCTTTTCTTGTGAATATGAAAAAAATCCCATGCTCATGCATGTGCACCTAGTAAATGGTGTACATACGTCTGGTATGGTATGGTATGTATTGTCTACAGAAAATTTTGACACGTTGTACTTATATGACCATTAGCACACTATACAAAATATATGTTAAATGTATTCCTATGTAAAAGAGAGAGAGAGAGAGAGAGGATGAGTAAGGATACTTCTCTAACAACAGATAAAAATGATGAAGAATTCGCATGCATATTTCATGGTGCTAGAAATCCAAGATTTATTGTATTGTCAGTCCTCTGCTTTGCTTCCTTCCGTTATGTAAAACCTCCTTTTCTTCTTTGCTTCAAATATATTCGAATACATCGCCCCATCACTTCCACTATACACATACAGCTACACATCATAGAAGGAACACAAGAGAGGGGGAGATGGAGGATCACTCGTCCGAACGAACGAACGAATAAGTCGGAAGGCATAAATGGGTATCATGTATATCTATTTATACGGTACGTATGTAGCTGAAAGTTGTACAGTTTAATAGCATGCATGACTGAAATATGAGTTGGAAAATAGAAATGGAATTTTCTAGGTCCTTCTTTTTTCTTCTTTACCCGGGCTTTTGCTTTCCCCATGACGAGAGAAAATAAGGGACATAAAAGGCAGTTTGAATTTTGAATGTGAAGATGAAAAATGGAAATCAAGGAGGGTGATACCAATATGTACATGTGCATGTAATAATACATGAGCTTTTTTTGGAAAGTGTGAGATGGTGATACGGAGGGAAAACTGAGGGGAAAAAGGCATTTTCAAGGTTTCAATGAGTATAGATTTTTTTGTAAAATCGTCAATATTTTGAGATAATTTGATTTGATTCGATTCTGCTCTAGCCGAGGGAGTTTGACGGGTGTTTTCAGGAGGAAGTTTCATTTCCTGATCGACGTACGTATATACATATATATATGTAGCTGGCAGTTGGAATGCAATGACAACTTTGCATGCCGTATCCGTATCTAGGTACAACTGCCGCGAGAAATATTATGTTGTTTTTTTGTAAAGCGTTGAATTTAAGTAGAGTGTTTGGTTTAGAAAAAAAAACTTTTGCCAACGATGGAAGGTTACTAAACTATATTTCTTCCTTGTGCTTTTGTTGCCTTATTGCCTCCCTAATTTTAAAAGAGTCGTGTTACTTGCTAATGGTAACACATTTTTTGGTCGTTTCAATACATTGTAAGTCTACAATTTTGAAGTGTAAGGTACCTAATATCTACGTAGTTTTGATGACGTTTTTGTGTAATTTCCTTTGTAAAGATGTTAGTTTTTCTATACTATATGGATAGTAAAAAATTCAATGGAGACAAATCAGATGACTTTTGACTTTCGATTCAATTCAGTTACTGATATTCTATATATATGTATAGGAATTTTGAGGAGAAACTTTTTTTTCTACTTTCGTTCGTATTTTTTGAAGTCAATAATATCATAAAAATAGAAAGAGAGAGAGGGGAAAAGAGAAATGAAAAGAAAGAAAAGATTTTTCTTGGAAGCTCAAGTGAAAGGCCAAATGTCTAACGAGAACAAAATAGTTTTCTCTCTCCCCACTTCATTTTTGCAAGAAAAGGATTAAAGTTTTTGAATAGAACGTGTCAAAAGAAAAAGTAAAAAAAAGTAGGAGTGAGATGAAACTGGAGACTTTTTTCCTCCGAGTAACCATTTGTAAAGTTTGATTTGGTTTCATATTGAGCTGCATATTTTTCACTCGAGCCAGATATCCGTATTCTAGTAAGACATTCGAACAACTATAGATTATATATGAAGGTTTTTCATGTTGGATCGAACATAAATACGTACATACCTGCAAGAGCCGCGTATGTATATGTAATAAGTTGTGGCTTATCTATGATTGAAAAAGTAAGTAACTGGAGGAACTTTGAATACAGTATGATAAGAAAAATGGTTATATTACATTTCTCTGAATGTCGGTTTGTATTGCCTTACGTAGCTACCGACTTTACACAAAGAAAAGCGGCCGTTGTCAAATTGAGTTCCCAGAAGTACTTGTTGGTCTTCGGCTTGGTCATTTGTCACAAAGATTTAATTTTTCTTGTAGAAAACCAAGAAAGGCCTAACAATAATAAGTCATGATAATAATGCTTTTCGTGGCGTATTAAATTTTGTGCAACAAATTCTCGCAACCCTTTACTTTTCTTTTTGCAGCTTTTAACAATGTAAAAAAACAATTATTATTTTTTGGCCTTTGACGTATATTTTTGGACTTCTTTCTCCGGATTCCTATCGTGAAATGTGGGTTTGCCGCGGTTGCTAATCAACATGAGATATTTTTCATTTGCCCACGCATGAAACAAATATCCCCTTTATTCTTTTTAGTCAGTATTATATATATTTGAGCTCTCTATCTATTTTCCTCGTAAAGAATTTCATTCATGGCGCCTGCCAGAAATCCCGCACATATCCGTTTTCCTTTCTTTTTATGCTCATTTTTAGGGTATTTCAATGCATTAATGGGATAGGATGACTTTGTCATGTTTTTATATCACTGTTTTTGAGTTTTGAAAACTTTCCTCCTTCTACAATCGAGCGGATGAGTGCCTTATTATGTAAAAAGGGCGTTTGGTTGGTCGACCATTTGTTGTGTCTGTGTATCCTATTTATCAAAGGAAATATATCTCTAGAGAAAGGGAGAAAGATGTGCGGACATCGTTATGGCTCTTTCCATGCTCAAATGTGTTTTATTTACCATGTATTTGGCATAATAAAAGTATTTTCAGGGGGAAAAGTCAAAGAAGTGATTCAACTGCTGTTCCTCTTGCTTTGCTTGAAATTCTATTTTAAGTCTCATTCCTGCGGTTCATAAAATGCGGAGAAAGTTTTCGCCAACTGAGGTATGTGTATGTACATAGTGTGTGTATCATACACTGAAAAGACTAGCTAGAGCCAGCCGGCGACATTTAAATGGAAAGGAGCTTCCGACAGCCATTATTTACCGTGCATTGTGTTCTATTTTCAGACGTGGATCCACAGTTATTATACTAGCTTTCTCCTTTCTATTTTTTCGGCAGTTGGTTTGTATTTTTGTTTACCAAGGGTAAAACTCTCATTTCAATAAAATTCGCCGTGCGATTTCGACGATTCTCGGGTTTCTACGTTTTCATGAGGATTTATTTTCTCAATCTAATCGCCAGCTTTGTGGAATGAACATTTACTATTTACTTGAAATTTACACATATCAAAACATCCACCTCTATTGTATGTACTGTGAGGATGCAAAACTCAGTTTCGTCAGATCGGGTTTCCCAGAATTTTCAACCTTTTTAGAATTCGGAGAGTTTTTAAAACAATCGGGAACAAACTTTGAAAACAAACTCAAGACTTTTTTACTCGTATAAAAAGCAAATACATGCATATACATTCAACGAGGGATCGAATTCTGTAATAAGAGTTAAATACGTGCATGTTTGCTGAGAAAGTTACCGTACTGCTGCATACAGTAAGTGATCCTCCGTTTTTCAATATATCATGTATAAATTGTCAAAAAGCAAATAATAGGTGCATACATAATACATCTCTCTCGTCAGTATTGTGGAAAAAATGTGAATATTTGTAAACTATAGATCTCTTTGTTGGAAAGGGAATACAACCCGGAAATAGGACGATGGACAAATATTAAAGCGATTTTGCCGTTCTCAAAGCTTTTGAATTGAACTTTAGCAATTGCGATTTCCACACGTAATATAAATAGACCACAGGTTTCCAATTTCACACCTAAGCTCTCGTGTTTTGACATAGAACCGGATGGAGTGGACTCATCATGAGTGCAAACGGTTGTTCTATACAATAGAGCCAATATAATAGATTCACATGGGCAATTCGCTTAATACCGGTTACAAATATTATACAATATACTGTTCTAAAGGTCGGGAAAGGAGGGTTTTAATTTTCAAATGTGAATGGAATTGGAAATGGGAACAAACAAGAGAAGTAAGCTTATACAAATAATCCACTATGCACCTGTAAAACTAAACTAAGTCAATAAAAGTAATGTGCAAACACGGACACTGCAAACCGTTTGCATCCATGTGCTTGTACTTCAAACAGTTAATCCGAAAAGTCCCACAGTTTAATTTGCATTCCCATGCAGTTTCCTGCAGATAGAAAATCAATATTAGAGTTTGAGGGTAAACTCTGAATCAACGGATAAAGGGGAAACAATTCTATTGGACTACTATTCATTACTTTAAGTATTCGCAGTTCTCTACATATTTATGCTGTCCAGTTCGATGACCACTTGTAAAGTTTTTACTTATAGAGAGCGCAGCACAATAACACACAATAATAATAATTATTATTATAGTAGTACGTGAAGACTTGAATCGCTGTCAAACCTACATATTTCTAATAACATATAAACAACAAAATGTGCTCGTTTGACCTGTATGTATTGTTCATTTACCTGTTTAAAAAATATATAGGAAATACACATGTATGGCAAATGGTGAAGCTACGTAGCTTTCCTATTTTTTACCCCTCATATTGTCACCGTTCTATGCAATCTAGGCTGTATTTATAGACATGGACGTTTGGACATGCACGCTTGCTTTTTACATGTACCAAAATATGGATCGAGTATTGAGTGTGCTCATGTAGACTTGTTTCGTTTGTGATTTTTTCATCCAGGTTGACTGAATTTGGTTGCCATTGTTTTCGTGTCTACTGTATTTGTATCATATTGTATTGTTCTACGTACATGTGTATATTTGTGCATGTTTGTGTGGACATACAGTGTAAAATTTCTATCCGTCATCAACCGTCATCGTACCTTTGATGTTTTTGTTGTTGTTTTTATTGTTGGTGTTTTGCGTTCTGCTCAACCATCAACCGCTAGAGAAGTACGCAGCAGTGGCACAAAGAAAGTCTCATCCGTGTCTGTGTGTATGTATTATGTATACAACATATGTAATATGCATACATATTTTGTGCATTGTGCGTGGGTGTGTGAATTTTGTGTGTTTGCATGAGGTTAGATTGCTATTGCTACAGGCATCATTTCCAACTTTGATTGTGTTCATTTCTATGCATTTTTATTGTGTGGTCTCGAGGTTCTATTGATACGCAATACATTTATTTATAATGATGCACACAATACGCAGAGTACGTACACATATTTACATATGTACAGGAACATTCGTGTAACGAGTATTTGCCAGTTCATTTCCGGATTTCATATTGTACTTTCCCTGTGTGCACTTTTTTACTCATTGATTTGCCCAGGAAGCGCTTTTCTACTGCTCGAAATTCAAAATTCACGTGCATCAAACAGAAATTTCAATTTGCTGACGGCTGACTCAGTGGTTTCCTTTCTTCTCTCTATTTCTATGCAATCTACCACCACCGATTGTTTGGTGGTATGGAGTTGTTTACTTTTAACTTTTCAGAAATGAGAAACGAGCATGCTGAATTATGTATTTCCAATCATTCAATTGTATGTATAGTTGAATTAATTTTTATTATTTTATTTTTAACCGTTAAACTATTTTAAAAGGATTTGTTACATATTGAGACAATAAAATTCTGCTGAATCGGCCAAAAATCACGAACAAATATTGTACCAAAACGGTTTTTTACAGTGTGGTCAACGCTTCAGGAGTGAGTTAACTTTCTAGATACCTATACAAGATGCGCATACTAATGTGTGTGTACTATTAGTCGAAAGTTTATTTTAGTTGGAGTTTTTCGTTGTCTGCAAATGCTGAATGCGGACATGGACAATCAGAAAAATTATATTGTCAGTAATAAAAAAAATCAAATATGTATGACTAGAAAGGTAGGAGCGTTTTATTATTTTTTTTACCAACTTTGCTTTGATGTCCACGGCAATTTTCATTGCAGAATGGAAATTATAGGGTACGATAATGTTATGAAGTTTATTAAAAGTGTGTAGCCTCCGTGTGTATGTGTGTGTTGTATGACTGGGAAGTAAAACGTCAATTTTGTGACGGCTTGTGTGTATGATTGCATTTTACGGTTGCCATTACTAGTATAAGATTAAAGTGAAATTTATTAAATAGCCGTTTGCTGTACCCCTAAAGACTTGCGATTAGAACATTCCTAATGTATGTATAATATACAACATTAAGAATTTAAGAAGTAGAAGAGGTGTTCATAGATTATTATTAATACGGCATTGTGATATTTTAGGGTTGAGCATTATACGTAGACAAAATGAGAGGGTGTGAGTCACTATTGCAAAAATGAAACAAACTTCTTGGCTTTGAATCTGCCGTTTCAACTCTTGTGTAGCATACAACTTGAGTATGTTGCTGCATCATAATACTGTGTGTGCGATGACAAATGAATGAATTTATTTGAAAATTGCGTGTTCATATCCTATAATAGATTGCTATGAAGCAATACTTATGATGTAATGGGTTCCTAAGTAGTTAAATATGCGTGTGGTTTTATGCCGAAAGCCTTTACGAACAAAACGAAGTTGCCGAGTCGAGATTGAGATATAAAGGGTTGACTTTGTAATGTGGATTAACAAATGTATGCGTGCATTAAGTATTGTGATAGGTATATTATCAAACGATTTTTTTGTTTATAGGTGATATTCCTCCAGCCCTTCCGCCGAAAAGTCCCCGAACCACGTCAACGGCAAACACTTCTATATCCTCATCAAAGCCCCTTCGTCCACAAGGATTCCCGCAGAAACTGCCAGTGCAAACCATCGCCCCTCCTGATCTCATCCCACCTCTTCCACGCCGACAGTCTGATCATCAAAGATCTGATCACTTTCACGAGGGTAACGTTCATTCCAAACTGAGGCGCCTCTATGATGGTGGTGCCGGAAATGGTAATGTCAATGGTATTGGCGGAGGAGACCAAGGGCTCGTGCCAATGACTCTCCCTTCGCCAATATTACCACCAACTCCCCCACCCGAAAGCACTTCCATGGAGTCACCAATGTCAGAAAGTGGCAACTTTCCAATTATTAGTCCGCCTCCAGCGTTTTCCACTCCAGTCACACCGATACTGGTCAACAGACAAAATTCTTCGGCTTCGGAAAAGTCAGTTCAAAAAGTTCCAAATCAACAGCACCAGCAGCAGCAACAACAACAGCAACATCATCCGATTTCGCAGGCCATGTCGATGGCGCCTGTCCCTGTTCCACCGATGAGAAGTCAAAGTAGTCGCAAGTCAATTCCCGATTTATCGGACATTTCAATTCGGTATTCACCGCAGTCCAACTCTAACCCAACGTCCCCTGACGATCCGGATGGAGCCGATGCGGACGACGATGATGATGACTCAAGTACAACAAAGGCACCAACCATTGCCAAGACATCAAAACACTCGCAAACCGACTTCAGCTTACGATGCAATCAAGCGAAACCTTTTGTACTGCCAAAGTCTGTGACGGAAAATGCTCTCTGTAAGTTTAGTGGCAATGGAGAGTCGGCAACCAGACCTCGCATCTCTTCCCACTCCAATGAAGGTAAAAAGCCTTTTGCTATAGTTGAGCTTTGAATGAACTCATTTTTGAAAAAGTGTACAACACTGATAACAGTATTAATACATACATACGTGTCTTCATTAAAATTTGTAATAATTTTCAATAATTTCAGTATCACCTTTACGGAAACCGATTTTGCGATCCAAGTCTGATTTGAGTCACCGTTATTTGAAATCGAGAAGTAGTTCAAATCTGCTCAGTGGAGGGTTTACTCTAGTTCATATACCAAGTCATATCACGGATTTACCCATGCCGGAAACCCAGCACACTGTCCACATTAAGCCCTACAATTTTCATCCCATGCATAAGCAGGCTCAACAGCAGAAACATCAGTCAGAAGAAGTTCTCCTCATCAACGGTTCAACTTTTCATGATAAGAAGCGAGACTCCAAGAGCTCTATTGAGCTGGAGCATTTTTTTAATAAGTTAGGAATGGAAAATAATACACCACCACCCACCGCCCCAATTTCCCGTCGTAAATCTGGTGGAGATAGGAGCGATGATTCTTCCCCAGTATTTTTCTCTAGTGTTAGCTCAGTGGATTCCGGAGCGAGGCGGTTTGGGAGTATCGACAGCGGGGATTCTCCACTCGGAGTTAAAATCGGTAGTCGAACCGTCGGTCATTGTACATCTACAAAGACTAACATTGTGGTTCAACATGGGGAACCCTCAATAGTCGAACGAAATGCTCGCGTTATCAAATGGCTTTTCAATTGCAGAAAAAGTCAAGATGAAAAAAGATGACTTACCCAACAAACTCTTAAACACGGATTATTCTTTTTTTTTGCTTTCTAGATTTAGTAACCATACATTATACACTGAGTGAAATTTTCTCAAGTATTTTCAATATAATACGCATCTAAAATTATTTAACATGATACAATAATTTACATAAATATAGCACGGCTTACATGATATTGATTAAAAATCAGTATTATATATTATATATTATTATATTTAAAATACAAATATGATGTTAAGGTATAGAGATACATAATACTAAACATTTGTTATTTGTTATCGTATCCTGATTTGGCATCGGATGGACAAATCAAAAGCGTTACTTTTCTTTTCGTCTTCTTCTTTACTATTGCTGTTTTTTGTAGACGTATTTACGTTTGCTTATATACTTTTGCGTAGAAGCACGTTTAGGTTATTACACTTTTTTGTGGTTTCTTATACAATTCGCTAATATTTATTAAAATACTTCGTAAAATGAAGCGGTTTTGGGCATTAGACCTAATACATAAAACAATCGCGACTGTTGTAATTTGTTTTTTCATCACAGGTAAAAAAATCATTGTTTAGTCATTTTAGTCAAATTCATGTAATATTGGTAGAGATTTTAATTATTGCACTATATGGTAAAGAGATGATAGCTGAAACATGAATAGAGAGGTAGAGATTGAAGCAGTCTTAAGTTAGAAAATCATAAATAATGATGATAAATACACTTGTGACTGATTTTTTTCACGTTTGATTTTTTTACACAGGACTAATAAATAAAATCTCTGTTGGTTTTTAAGCAAGATAATCAATCTAAAAATATAATATTTATTATTTAATAGAAACCATATTTAATTAAGGCTGCTTAAATTTTTATACAGTATCCACATAAATACACATTACAAATGCATAGTGACTGGGTTAATATATATAATATTTTATATTGTACCTATGACAAGACGCTTTTCATTCTTTATGTTTTCCAAAGAACACCCACATATTTTTGTGTTTAATAGCATTCGACTTCGCATTCATGGCATTTTGTCCTGAAGTTTTTTATATGCAAAAAATAATAATGTAATTAATATCAAGTTTTCCTCAAAGCTTAATGATTAATGTTAGCTAACTGTCATTTTCATGTGAAATAATTAGTGAAATTTAATATAATATTAAGAATAACACATGTATACACGCATAGTAAAAGTGTACTGATATCGGACCTACCTGCAAAAAGATGAAAGTTAATAGGATTGTGAAAGCAAGATTGAAAACGAAAAACATTTAGGAACCAAAAAAAACGAATCATCAGACAATAAGAATACTGCGTATTATAAGTATTTTATTATGTATACAAAAATACAATATGCAACGGTGACCCTCTGAACAAGGCACAAGGCGTATACAAATCAAGGCTGCATGCATAAAATCTAAAATCATAATAAAGTTACGCTGTTAAAAATACACACTTCAAAAAATATTAGTTTAGTTATAATTTATAGTGTAATGTAATATTATATTATGGTATATAGTCAAGTCAAATAAATTATTATTAAAATGTTAATCCGTTAAACCGTTAAATGTTAATCGCTAATAAAAAAAGGGATACAACCAGTCGAAAATACTGTGCAAATAATATATCGAGAGGAAACAAAAAACTGTAAAACACATAACTATAATATTGTTGTTAAACCTTCAAATTATTACAATATTACATACTGTCAAGTGTATTGACTAAGGAAGAGATGTTAAAATGCCGATGTACATAATGACACAATATTAAGTAATAATGATAAGAATATAAATACATAATAAATGTCGCAAAAAACACTACCGACTATCGATACAAATATGATAAAACGATAATGCAGTATATTTAATATAGACGTCATCTCTAATACGATAAAAAATATTTCTATAAATCTTTATTTAATGTACATATAAAATACAACATCTATAATCTCTAAATGTAATATCTATATATAGCGGATTTAATATTACCAAAACAGTAATATTTAGCCATCTTCACACATTATACATGCATACATATACATACAATTTATCTTAAACATACTATACTATTGTATTATGAACGGTGTATTTCAAATTTTTCTTTAATTGTGCTAAGTATGAAATGAATTGGATTGAATCGATAACGAGAGCAAAACCTAGTACAATCTATCTTCTAAATTCAACCGATTCATTAATAATAACAATGTCTCAAGAAGAATGCCTGTGCATGTAAATGTAAGTAGGTATGTGTATGTCCTTGGAATTGTGAGAGTATAACAGAAGTTTTTTATGAAGCATAATGATCTAGCTTCTCATAAAATATCTTTAAATACATAATACGACATGAAAAATCATATGCGCTAGACACACTTGACACTTGTATACTTTTTATTTTTTATGCCGTAATCGTAAGGTAAGGAAGTGTTGCATGTGTATAGTGCAAGTCTGTACTTGGTGTACTTGCTGTTCCGTTTTCACTTTTTGTTTAAGAAAATGGACATTAATTTGTTTACATTGCTCATTCATTACATTTTCTCTGTTTTCCCGTTTGCCTGTCCAACGTGACAAAATGCAATAGTAAAAGATAACTTGTTGTTTTTCAATCGTGTATGTACAATGTACATACCTTTCATTTTCAATTCATCTCGAACGGAAAGAGTAATGATAAAATGCACAAAACAATAATGCACTCAAGATGAAGAGTTTGGTCGTAATAACAATAATGTATGCGGACAGTTTACATGAAGATGAGATGAGTGCAGAGGGAAAGACATAGAGAGGAAGAGAAAGAGAGAGAGTGAGTGATTTGAGGATTGAGAAGCCATGTAGCTGAATGGAGAGAGGGAGAGCAATATGATAAATGATCAGACTGGTTATTGTTAAATCAGTTTTCTGCTTTGCCTGTTATGTTGGTAATTGAAATCTTTTTACTTGTTAGTACATAATTCTATTGTTGTGTACGCACCCATTTTTCTTGCGTACAGCACCTTTATTGTACACCTATCTAGCAATATGTATTGTATATTGTATTATTTTCTTTCACTGCATACGAGTAGGTATACTATGTATGCATGTATGCAGTTAGTCGTCAGTCGCGTGTTCTTCTCTATTATCAATTGGCAAACGTTTGAGAGAAAGAGAAACAGGCACAGATCATACATCACACTCAGTGACTACGTTTTTCATAGTTTTTGTCAACGCTTGTGTTTTTTAACAATAAAGAACTTGGAAAGAGTGTATGTTATCTATAGTGTATCATACAACTTTGTACGGAATTGTATAGGATCTTTTTTTTGGAAATCAAATTGAATGGCGAGACTTTGCCTTCTTGCTGTTATTTTGTTACATTGTAGTTATAAAATATACAATACAAAGGAAGACAAACGAAACAAGAAGTTATTATGCTCATTATTTTATTTCGCTACTAACTACTACTAGAGATCAGAGTCTGTATGTACCTACTAGAACATTAATAAATCCTTGGATATTGATCATCGTAGATTTGCCGAAAAGTAAGAATGTTTTATTGTATGTACGACAGGATGTCGTTTGATTTTTACTACGCATTCATTGATTATTGTCGGCTGCAATCATGACTTGAATATATAGATACACAAAATAATAAACGATGAAAACATGGATTGTCGTCTATAAAGACAAGAATCGAGAATTAATAATGTGTGTATTACACATACGACATGGCAAATATTGTGATGACTATGAGAACTTGCACAAAAGGTAGTAAAGTTATAACAAGAGAAACATAAAATTATTACATCTCGATCAAGAGAATATTTTCCCTATAAAATGCATATTGCACTTAAATACATTTACATACACCCAAAGATCATTAACGTGCAGTAACGTAATAAGCCATAATGTACAAGCAGTATGTATTGTACTGTGTCTAGTTATTCAGACACAGTATGTATTTACAGTATAAAAGGATATATGGTTCAAGAATGTTGATCTTTAGGAGAAATCTCAATCTCAATTGACCTTTTTCAATATTATGGCATGATTGTCCTTTTTCAGCTTCATTTATAAAAAAATACAAGGATTTATTACATACACTGCACAATAAACTATCTCCTTACAGTGTATGGGTACATATTGTGCGTAGATATCAGTCTGTTATGATATTTATGTACAAGTGGGTATTAATCCCCCTCTGGTTATGAACATTAATGGTCATGGTTTATGACGGCCAATCTCTATAGTTCTCTCTCTTTCTATCTTTCTGATTATACGATCTTAGATACCTGAACTCTCTTTCTTTGAAGCTTTGAAGGTGAAATGATGATTATAATAAAGATCATCATCGTCATAAATTTTAAATATCAACACTTGAAGTTTATCATTGATTCAATCCAAAACTACATACAGACAGATGTATTTTACTTACAACTGTACTCACAATCAGTCTTAAAATTTAAACTACATACATACGTATAATACAAACCATATATACATACCAACTATGTGCAATTTGTATATTGAGCTGAAGTTGTTATTATTACATTATCATTGACGTTTTAACATGTTTTAATGTAACTCGGATGATCA
Organism: Sminthurinus bimaculatus; assembly: GCA_034698285.1. Lineage (NCBI taxonomy): Eukaryota > Metazoa > Arthropoda > Collembola > Symphypleona > Katiannidae > Sminthurinus > Sminthurinus bimaculatus. Next base: position 3,980 of record JAQIVE010001928.1, on the reverse strand, counting down.
TATGAATGTATGTTTACGTAATATATTATATGTATGAGATGCAATACACAATGCTACCACATGCGTCTGTTTATACACCAAAAGTAATGGCATAGGAAAATCTGCAACATGTAGCAGAAAGCGTAATACTCTATCAGTTTTCTCCCTTTTGTTCTTTGTCTCTTGCTTGATACACATTCAATTTCCAAATAAAATCTGTTATCCGTGAGAAACCAGTTAGACTAAATACATACATATACAATAGTTAGTCATAAATATTTAATATGGTATTATGTAATGCAAAAACTTGAATTTGTAAAATGTGTCAAAGTGGTGCGATGATTTCCTAGTCAAATCAAAGGGATGAAAAACAGGAAAGTTGTAAATCGTAAATATGATATGTCATGTGAGGAAAGTTTGGAGATGATTTGTTATTGTGTTGCAGGCATAATATTAGAAACTAAAATGTAATTTTTACATGCTTCGAAGTACATACTATAAGGTTATTACGTGTCATAATTGTGTATGTACATACTTACCTCGTAGCAGATGTTTAGGAAGTTAGCTTTTAAAACACTCTGCTTGCTGTAAATATTTGCATTTTGCTGTCCTAACTGTTAGCCTGATGTGTGTTATGTATTATGCATTGCTGGAACGACTTGACTTGATACTTAATGCAGTAGTATCTATAATATAGATTTATATGGGGACAAATAATTAGAAACGATAACCTTAAAAAATGTACACGACTGTTGTTGAAAAGCAGGAGACAACATTACAAAAAATTACAATACCTATACTAATTACTATACTATGTAGATTTTGAGATATATTGATTATTTTCACTGATTCTCTCAAACCTGATGTGTGCTATAAAAACGTATTTCCGGCCTTCTCTATTAACCAAAAACAAGATGCGGACAGAAATGTTTGTTGTCTGTATATAATAAATATAATACATCACTGTATGTATGAAATATGCATGTAAAGTGTTCTTGTCTGTAGCAGTGTCCCTTGAATTATGTATTTATATAGGAAATTAGACTAGTCGCGCTGATCTTTTTTTGTGTGCATTAGAGGAATTTTCAATATAATATCTTTACCAATTCACGATAAATTATTTTATTCGATCATATTCTTATTATGCGTGAAATACAATTGTGTTAAATGTTCAGAGTTCATGCTCGAACTATATTGTACATAACGGTATAAATGACTTATATATATAATAATAAATATGTTAAGCATTATGATTTTCGATGTAACAATCGGTTAAAGTACACTATAATCTATACTTATTAGTATTGTTACACTAATATGATACTAGTGATGGGATTTTTAAAATCTTTTTGCGAAAATAACTTGCTATCGATGTGTAAATATACAATATGCCTACAAGAACGAGCAGAGACAACTATTGTATTTAACTAACAGCTATTTTACCTGTTTTTCTGTACTTGTAAATTGAAGGGTATTGTCAGTAAAAGTGAAAGTACCGTATATGTTTGAATTGTACGGCAGCATCTAATAGTGCTGCATGTCATAGATTTTCCCGTTTGATTGTACATCATGCACATATACTCTATGGCTAAAAACTTGAATAGTACGGCTGCAGCACAATTCAAACATATACGGTATGTACTAAAGTATAGGGAAAAGATCGACCCTCTCTCTCTCTCTCTCTCTCTCTCTCTCTTTTGCTTTTCCTCTTGGGTTTGGATGTGGGTTTGCTTTGGTTTTTTGGTTGTATGGTATTGTACATATGTACAGTTGGAACCGCAGCTTTGACTCTAATCTGATTCGTCATCATCAAGTCAACTCGACTCAACTCGGGCTCAACTGGCCTCCGTTCAATGGATGGATGCGGATCTTTTTCTTCTTGCGATTCTCGTGATTTTAAAGATTATTCTTCAAGGGCTGTAACTATATTATACAACATACAACAAATCAGATAGCCCACACACACACAAAACATACACCTTTGATAGAAATAGAAGCAAACGAGCCGACACAAAAAAGCGATTACTCTTTCCTCAATCTCGATCTGGACTAAATTCTCTGGAACTGGAACTGGAACTGGAACTTTGGCTCCTGGTCTGTCCAGCAAGATATTTTCACCGCCGTTTCCATTCTCATCCTCATTTTCATTGACGTGATCGTTGTCGTTGTCGTTGTCATTGTCATTGTCGTTGTATCAAGTATCAATGCTCCCATTTAAGGGGAAGTAAAGCCTCGTTTTTTGTTAAAGATTGCATCACGCAACTTTTCCTGGGGCATTTTTATTGTATGTATGTATGTATGTATGTATGAATTTTCCTTGTCGTCTCGATTTATTTCGACTCTTCATATAAGTGTGTATATTGGTGTTTGCTTTTTCCTTGGCTTGGGATTTTGTTTGTGTTTTTCCCTCTTCATACGTTCATACATCCATTAAACAGTATTATGCTCATTCTCCAGTTTTTTCTCGCTCTCTCTCTCTCTCTCTCTCTCTCTCTCTCTCTCTTTCTGTTTCTCTCCTTGTTCACACCGTGTATATTTTTAACCAGGCTAGTTATTTTGCTCTCTGCTTTGCATTCTGCCTCATGTGTTGTATGTACAATGTACAATGTTGGTTGTTCATCGAGTAAACTGTTGTTTATCTTGTCTGTTTTTTCTTGCCTACACTCTACACTCCCTTTCCCTTCCCTTCTTGTGTTCTGCTTCACTTTGTTTTGCTTTCAATTCTGTTCTGTTCTGTTGTGTTGCTTTTGCGTTGCGTTGTGTTGGGTAGTTGAATTGTCGGGGAGAAACATTCTGCCGGTAAACAGAGGAAGGTGCATGCAAGCAAGCTCGTGTAAATAAATGCGAGGACAACTCTGCTCTGTATTCTTCTTTATCTTTTTCGTCACTCAAATATATATACAAAATACAAATATGTGTGTATATACAGTCAAGAATGCAAATGTAAGGACAGACAAAATTCCGTTTAGAGTCAGCTCTACAAAATTCCAAATACTAATACTTATACAAAAGTAGAAGAACCAAAAGCACCAGGACGAATAAATATTCTGTACATCTTTGGATATTTTTTTGACTGTTTATTCCTTAACTTCGTTTTATTCTTCTTCAGACTCTGACTCTGACTCTTCCTGTTTTACCTTTATTTTGTTTCTGTTTCTGCTTCTCCTTGTTTGTGTTTTGTATTGTATGTATCTGCCTAAATTCTGGGACAGTTCACAAAGGTTCACACGAACGTTCCAGTTCCAGTTTTAGATGGATGCAACACGCAGGAGAAAAAGAGGAAGAAAATACGGAGAACAAATTTAGGACTGTGTGTGCCTTTCTTCTCCTGCAAACAACTCATTCATATTCATCCAAAAGAAGACGAAGAATATGAAGAAACAGAAAAAGAAGAAGAAGAGTCCCCATCAAATTCAACAAGGAAAACAATGGGGCGAAATTTTTTTTTTGCATGTGCACAACATTTTCCCTGGTAACGATTAAAGTGAGAAATTTATTCGTAATCAAAAGTACTAAACCATGCTATTTTATTCAGTGGCATTGAAATGAAATAGAAAATAATTTAACTATTATGACTATGTAGTATGCAGAACATGTAATTTATATTTTATATGTATCTACTGTCACTGGTAATATTATACAAGCATTGTTTATGCAACCGTCGGAAGTGACCAAAGATTAGTGGCAAGCCCATCCTGCCGGCACAAAAAAACTAAAGGAGTTTGTGACATTATCTTAGACCACTTTTATTGTCAAATGTGGTAAAATACTCTAAATTTGGCAGGTTTTTTGTGACTTTTTTATTTAATGTTTTGTCTTTTGCCTAAACATATTATTAAAATTTTGTATGACCTTAGTTTACGTGGCTAAAATCAAATGGGCCAGGATCTCTCCCGAAAACCATATAATTCGGCCCTTTAGTTTTCTTGCGACGACAGGATGATTTGCCCCTTTGGTCCATTTCGACGGTTGCATAAACAGTGCTTGTGTAATAACACCAG